>OY731400.1:54033994-54073195 GCA_963425845.1 Sphenostylis stenocarpa
TTTGTTTATCTTTGTTTCTTAATCTAATCACTAAACTCTCACAAATTGATTCTAATTCTCTCTAGTCTCCATGCTGAGAGACCGGCCTCTTTGCTCGCAACCTATTGGCCTGAGGCCCAATGGCTCTAGCTACCCCTTCACTCAGACAGCTAGGACCAACGAGCAAACTAACGACAATATGAGCGCCTCTCAGTGTACGCAAATTTGAAGAGTTGAGTTGCAAAAACCTGGTCAACGATTTAGGTTAGATACAATCTAAACAACTAATGTTGAGCAACAATGTTATGTCTTCAAGTTTCTTCTCAATACTTAATATTACTCTTTAGAGGACCACCTCTTTGCCTCACGGCCTATCTGGGCTGACCAATGGTCTCACTACCCCTTCCTGGGTTTTACTGCCGGGACCACCAGACCTAAGGGCTGACCAACGTATGAGCACCTCTCAGTGCTACACGGATTCTTTTGAAGAGTTAAGAGTCCCAAAAACCCTTTAAACTCAAGGATTTAGGGTTAAGATACAAATCTAAACAACTAATAGTTTAAACTAAGCAACAAAGTGCTTATATTCTTCAGTTTTCCTTCTAGATACTTAATATTACTCTTATACCAGGTTATACCCCAAGCATAATTAGTTGGGTTTTCTCTCATCAACCTTTCTCTTTGAGTTATGCGTCTTGCTAGTCTTCGTTTAAGTTTTCTAATTTGTTTAGTTAATTCTATTGCTGGGTTTGGACTAAAGCTAGGACTCATACCTAGGGTCGTAAGGGTCTTACGATAAATCCTAAACCAGGGAGTGCCACATCTATTTGGACAAACTCATCATTTTGAATTTGGTTATTCATGATTGTCCATTTGGTTTTATTTTCTATATTCTTATTCTCAGTTTATTGGAATTTTTTATAAGGTTTTCTATAAGGTTTTTTATATGGTTTCTCTTGTCTTTTTATTACTTTCTTTTTTCTAGTACTAGGGGCTCTAATTGGTTCCATACCGTACTGATAACAGAAGTTTCCTATTTCTTTTTTATTAATCATATTTTCCTTCCTAAGTTTATTTTGTAATTTAAAGTCTGTACAAACTTGTACACTGTTTCTACAATTATATTGTGTATACTGTCCATATAAATATATAAATATATAAATATATAAATATATAAATATTTAAATATATAAATATTTAAATATATAAATATTTAAATATATAAATATTTAAATAAATAAATATTTAAATATTTAAATATATAAATATATAAATATATAAATATATAAATATATAAATATATAAATATATAAATATATAAATATATAAATATATAAATATATAAATATATAAATATATAAATATATAAATATATAAATATATAAATATATAAATATATAAATATATAAATATATAAATATATAAATATATAAATATATAAATATATAAATATATAAATATATAAATATATAAATATATAAATATATAAATATATATATATATATATAAATATATATATATATATATATATATAAATATAGAAATATATAAATATATAAATATATAAATATATATAAATATATAAATATATAAATTTGTAATTATATAAATATGTAAAAATATAAATATATGTAAAGATATAAAGATATAAAGATATAAAGATATAAAGATATAAATATATAAATATATAAATATATAAAAATATAAATATATAAATATATAAAAATGTAAAACTATAAATATATATCTTTAATATTTTGTACATGTTAATATAATTTATATATATTTTTAAATCTTTTTCTAATATTTATTTTTAAAAATATAATATTATTTTTAAAATTTAATATTTAAATTTTTAATTTTTTGTGAAATATATAAATATATAAAGATATAAAGATATAAATATATAAATGTATAAATGTATAAATATATAAATATATAAATATATAAATATATAAATATATAAATATATAAATATATAAATATATAAATATATAAATATATAAATATATAAATATATAAATATATAAATATATAAATATATAAATATATAAATATATAAATATATAAATATATAAATATATAAATATATAAATATATAAATATATAAATATATAAATATATATTAAAATATATAAATATATAAATATATATTAAAATATATAAATATATATATATATATATAAATATATATAAATATATATTAAAATATATAAATATATATTAAAATATATAAATATATTTGTATTTATAGATTTTATATTTATATATTTATACGGATATATATTTAGTTGTGTATAAATATAATTTTTTTGTAAGTTATTATTGAAAAATTCTAGTAGCTTAGTGTGTGTTTCGGTCTCCAACTCTAAGATACTTGGGTTCGAATCTTGACAGTGATAATAATCTTGTAATAAGTCAAACTCAAATAAAAATAAATAACTTTGTCATTGATTTAACGATCGGTTCGTTCGCTATTTTTTTAATTTTTCATTGATTTAACAGCTGATATAAATCGGTCGCTATTTTTTTAATTTTGTCATTGATTTAGCAACCAATTTAAACCGATCGCTATTTTTTAACTTTGTCACTGATTTAGCGACCAATTTAATATATTAATTTTGATCGCTATTTTGCGACCGAAATAAAATTAGTCGCTAACATATTAGCGACTTGGCTTTTTGGGACGATGCTTTTTGGTCGCTAACTGATTAGCGACCAATTTTTTCGGTCGCTAAAATGATTTTTTCTTGTAGTGACAATTAACGTAACAAATATTCTTACCGTGATCTAGGGTTCAAGATATATTTTCCAATCATACCCAAAACATCAAGAATAACAACATCAAAACATAGATTAATATCTCAAAATATTACTATGATACAAAAGAGTTCAAAGGAAGTGCACCCAATTCCAAGAGAATGAAGTTAACCACTCATGTTGGCCATTACAATGCTCCAAATGAGGAAGAAGTGAAAAATTGATGAAGATTGGACGAAACTGTAGCAGTAGTCGCGTCTCTTCTCCTCCAAAATTGCTTCTTTTCTCAAAACACATCTTCTCTTTTTATAGGAAAAATTGGGCTTTTGGGTTTCGCGTCTTTCGCTCAAGCGAAAAAACGCTCGCTTGAGCGAGTGAACTATAGAGAAGAATAACTAACATTCGCTCAAACGAATTTTTCTGCGCTTGAGCGACTGACTTCCAGAGAAGAATAACTGATATTCGCTCAAGTGAGAATCCATTCCGCTCGAACGACTTCCATGTTGAAAATCTTCTTCCTTTTTCCAGTTTTACTCCAATTATGTTGACAATTATGCTCCTTACTTTTGTATTAAGGTATTCTCGAATTCATCCTATATTGGGAGAAAAATATATTAGAATTAACATAAGTTAAGTAGTTTCATAACAATTCAAGGCATAATTATATCAAATTTTTATCACTTAACATACTAATTATTACAAATTTTATTCAAAAATTCATAATATAAAATAAATGAAATATGTTGATATAGTTGGAAAGTAGATTTTGTATGTTATATTGAGATAATATTATTTTACATAATATTTATTCTCACTTCCTTGTTTTATGATTGAAATAAATAAATATCAATTGAAAAGTGATTAAATTTAAGTTCATCGTGACTAATCATTATAAATTTTATTCAAATATTCATAATATAAAATAAATAAAATATGTTAATATAGTTGGAAAGTAAATTTTGTATGTTATATTAAGATAATATTATTTTATATAATATTTATTCTCACTTTCTTATTTTATCTCTTATAAATATTATAACTAAAATATCAAATTAAATAGATAAAAATATCAAACTGGACAAATATCAATCATAAATCACCAACTTTAAAAAAAAAAATACTAGATAATATAATAATTTTGTTTTGACAGGTAAGAAATGTAAATTTATAACTTTTATATATATATATATATATATATATATATATATATATATATATATATATAAATATTGACTCATATCTTATTTTTATCAAGATTTAACAAAAATTATCATCTCTTAAAATATAGTTAAATTAATAATAAAAAAATGTCTCATATATAATATTTTAAAAATATATAAAACTTTAATTAATTTTTTCAATTTATATTTTTCTATATATTTAAAATTTATATATATATATATATATATATATATATATATATATATTTTGTGTATATATATATATATATATATAATTTTTTAATAAAATTAATTTATACTAATGTATATATAAATATGTATAATATATATATATATATATATTTAAGTATTATATTTTTTAATAATAATTTATAATTAATTTTCATATATAATTTTAAAAAAAATGGATATAATCTTGTCACGTAACACAACTTCATATTCAATTGAAAAAAATAATTATATCAAAGCTGTCGTGTGGATATTTTATTTTAAAAATATCAATTTTAATAAATGGGAGAAAAATGAACTCCTTTAATATAAAAGCAGCACCATCCTACCTAAATCCATCCCTCTATCCAAATATAAACTTAATTATTATTATTTTACAATTTTACTTATATTATTTTATATTTAGTATATATTACGTTATTTATTTAAATGTTTGCAAAAATTGTTATGTTCAAATTCAACCGTAAGTAAAATACTCAAAATTTTATAAAAATGTTATTAATTAACTAGTTTTTTTTTATTTCATTAAGAAAAAGTAATTTTATAACAATGTTAAGTTTTTTTTCTGTTTCTCCTTTGCTCATTTCTTTGTTTCGATGTCTACTGCTTGGATAGATCGGGTATATGAAACTTGTTTTTCAAATAATAATAAGGATAAAATATTTAATAAATTATGAAAACTTCACTTTTTAAGAGGTTGAGTTTTTTTGTTTATACTTAAACTATTTTTATATTTTATTTAATTTATTTACCGACTTAGATAATGATAAATATTGATTATTAATTTTAAGAATCAAATAATATATTATTAATAAATAATAAATAAATATAAAAAATAAAAATATTTATAATCAATTATTTTTTTCTAAAGTAATTAGATAAAAAAAATCGAGTTGATCAACCTTTAAATTTTGATAAAATTATTTAGTATTGAGTGGTTTTGATATATTCATATCTTTTAATTCTCAAATAAAGGATTTTTTTAATATATTTGTAAGTATAATATCATCTAAGCATAAGGTTTAAGATAATTTTTATTTATATGTAATAATTTTTATATATACTGATGTGTTTTAAAATTGACTTATCTTTTAAAATAAAATCATAATATATTAGATTTTTAATCCCTGAATAACAACAACCACATCGGGATGCTACTTTTTGTTTTGATATACCACTGGGGTGGGCCCACAATAATAATTGGCATATATTAATACTCTTTTAATGACATTCAATTGCAGGACATCTCATTATTTATTGCTGCTAATTGACTGCATTTTATTAATGTAGAAATAATTGTGTAACTTCAATTAAGTTGGTGAGAGAGGTCCAACCTATAATTGGATTAATTGCATGACTTATAAGGTTATAAAATAGGTTATTCTCACTCAATAAGGTCTTATTCTAATTGCAAGCTATCTAAGTCCAACAAATATTCAGATTTTTAATGTTTAACATGAAGTTGGAAACTTATAAAAGTTTAGCGTTTTAGGACTTTGATCTAATTAGTTTGCGCTGGACCATAATCAAATTGAAAGAAAAAGGTTTTCAAATCTTAAATTTTATTTTATGAATTCCCGTTGTTCCAAATAGTCCAATCTATTTTACCACTTTTAAGTATCTCGTTGATAGCTCATTAAGGAATTAAAAATCATAATAATATATAAATAATAATAAGTATTGTTAAATACTTTAAGTGTGAATCTAAGTTTTATAATAAAAAAAGTTGAGTCAGTAAGATCGATGATTTAATATCTTAAAGATTTTAAGTTAAAAATAATATTAATCTCTTATTTAAATTAACATTATATTTTATTAGTGTTTCTGGTGGAATTTCAATTGATTTCGACTCCTAAGATATTTTGATCCTAATCAAAATTCTACCACGTAAGCTCTTTTTGCTTAGGCTAGCAAATTAATTTTCAATCGAAATGTGTATGAGGATCAAATTTTACCCGATTTCAAAGACACTATTTTTGGTGTTTTGTATTAAGAATACTCGAAGTAAAGAAAGCAGGAAATATACTGGAAATCGAAAATCAGTGCTGAAACTTAGATTGCAAAGAAATGTAAACTACGAGAATCTTAAATTTGCTTTAAGTGTAAAAGACAGGGAATCGAAACAGAAACGATGTAAATAACGAGAAATCGAATTTGCCGGAAATGTAAAGGACAGTAAATCAAAGGTGCAATAGATGACTGGAAATCGAAATTGCATTAATGTAAAATGACTAGGAAATTTAAATACGGAAACTTAACTTGCATTGAATCGAAATGACCAAGAATCGAAAATACATAAACATAAAATTGCTGAATATAAATTGCATCAAAATAAATTACCAAGGAAAGTAAAGAAAGCGGTAAAGGTACTCGATGAGCATGGAAATCCAGATTGCCAGAAGCTTCATGGTGTTCGTCATTTTCCGGTAGACTTCTCACTACTAATTCTGTTCTCTGCCAATTTTCTGCTCCCTTATTCCTTCTTCCTCTGCTCTATTTATAGGGCATCATTCAAGCCTTCTAGGAGCAGTTAACAAAACTGCTACCACGTTCTTCGTGCGCGTTGCAATTTCTTCTTCTGTGGTGTCAAAACTGCACCCACATTCCCATGATCTTCAACCTCTGCCACGATTTAGAAACTGTTTCTTATGTACGTGTTTAACTCTTTCTCTTTATGATCTGGCCACGATTTTGATATTTATGCGGGTTAACCTTTCTTTCGATTTGAACTTCGATTTTATCGAGAACTTTGGATCACTTTTGATTCCTTTTAACCTTAGCATCATATACTTCTAATTTCTTGATTTGTTCCACGATAAACTTTTGACTATTATTTTCTCCGATTCCGACTCTAACTTTCGATTTTATGTGCCATGCCCTTCTAATTGGGCATCGAATGGTTGCTCATCCACCTTTTCGCTTTACCGATCAATCACATGTTTCTCGATTTTTCTTTCCTTCATTTTTCGATCGCTTATCTCGATTTCCTACTAACAAAATGCCCCCTTGGAAGAATATAAATAGTTTCTGTTTATATTCTTTCAACATGATTCCTGCCTTTGCTTGTTGGAGGCCCACAAAATTTAGGGTTTAGGGTTTTTGGGGTTCTAGGGTTTACAGGGTTTTCAAGTTTCCTTTTGCTTTATGTCGCCATTGCGTCAGTCTGCTGTCTTACTGTACACGCTACATTAATTACCTTTCACCTCCGTCGTTTCCAGCCCCCTAGGCTATTTTCCTTTTAAACTCTCTATTGGTTTTTTACTCTGGTTTTTTACGCGAACTTTTACCTCTTTGCAACTTCGTCTTCCTCCTTGAGCTCTTACCTTCGTCTTTGCTACCTCACCTTTTAACCTCTATCCTTCTGATTTCCTCAGCTTACTATAATGACAACCTCATCCAAGTCTTCTGATTTTTTGGCTCCACCTCTTCCTTCGCTGACGGCTCCCCTTCTGGAGATCAATAACCAGAAGTTTGCTCCAGTCCCTCTGATGGAGGAGGCTTCTCAGAAAATCGCTGAGACGCAGGTACTCATCCCTTACACTGCTGATGGTGTTAATTTTGCTTTTGGGGGCCCTATCCATTCTCATGGCGGATCTTCCCTTAACCTTTCCCCAAACAGCCCAGCTCTTGTCCACCAATCTCAAGTTAGGGTTGATTTTTTGACTCTTACTTCTAGAGTATATCGAACTGGCCCTCCTTCCAAAAAGCCTTTATACATTAGATGGTTCGATAGAGTTAAGACTAAATTCGGGAATCATTGGAGAGCCGTGGGGATTTACGACTTCTTGCACTTGTCTCGATGTGACCTATCTCATTTGGATATGGCCATGTTTTTATCTGCTGTTCATTTATGGAATAAAGAAATACATGCTTTGGAATTACCTTGCGGTCCTCTTTCACCAACTCTATTCGAGGTTGCTGCTATCACTGGTTTAAAACCTTCGGGGGAAAGATATTTTAAAGGTGCATGTCCCTCGGATAGTTCTTTAAGGTCTAAAATCGATTGGGAATCGAAGGCCTACGGACATTTCCTCGAGAAGCATTTTGTCGATGACGAATCGGTCGTTATAACTGATGAAGAACACATAGCTTTTTTGGTGTACTGGTTATGTACCCATGTTTTCTGCCCTTGATCTATCCAAATTTCCTCCCACTTCTACGACCTTGCCTACCTTCTTCACATAGGTCAACCTAGAATAAGTTTAGCCAAATTTTTGTTAGCCCATGTATATACTACCTTTGATGAAGCCGTCGAGATTTTGAGTGCCTCTAAAGCTTCGGGAAATTTTTCTGGCCCTATTTGGTTTATACAACTGTGGCTTAACTCGATTTTTGAGAGCATCCTTCCTCCAGACTTCTACCATCCCCCGAGTGTAAATATAGAAGGTGCTCGATTATCTTCTCGCCATCCTCACCACAAACCCGACGAAGCGACTTACTCGTAGATATCTAAAATTTTTGTTAACTAGGCTTCGTTTCGATTCGACTTTGGCTCCTTTTGCTGCGCGTCTTGGGCGAATCAGTGACCAAATTCGAGGGCCAACCTGGTTTACATCGAAATTTCCTGCCTTGACACCTGGGTTACAATCAGAGTTGGTCGATGTATGGAGTAATTATTTGACTCAAGACGTGTTAGTATCGGGTTTCCAGTCAAAGGATTTTAGGTTCATCTCTTACTACCCGCAACTTTTTTCGAGACAATTTGGTTTAAGCCAATCTTTACCTTTCTTCCCCCTCGATCCTTTTCCAAAGTCCAAGTTAAATGAGTCGACAATCGGACGGGAGTTGGCTAAATTACTACCACAAACCCCACTACATTTTTATCCCTATGCTTTTGAGTCAAATTATTTATCAACTGTGGGTTTCTCTCAATGGTGGGCCGATTGGTTCTCGAGTAACCATTCCGCTTTGATGAGGTCAGACAAAATTGATTGCTCATCCTTCTCTTGTATTGCGGGACAAATCGAAAGCGAAGAAAGGTACACACTTCCACTTGTCTTCAAATATCTCGATTCGAGAATTTTTATCAAATATGTTACAACCCGCTGAAATTAGAATCGACCTTTTACGATGCTGTTATCTCCTTATCTTATAAAACAGACACTAATCGATCGAACCACAAAATAGTCAATCCCTTAGGAAAAACTCCTTTTGAAATGTATTGTCCCGATCGTCTTCCTACTTTTCCTACAGCACCATTTGGGGTTGCCAAACCTTTAACTCATCCCAAATGGGTTCGAGAATTAAGAACCTCGAAAGAAACACTTCGTCCTAAACAAAAAAATAAAGATATTTCTGTATCGAAATTATCTTACTTCCCTTACTTACATCTCCCTCAAATTCTCCTACCATCTTGGCTTGTACATATCGATCGAGTCACGATTTTGACTCCATCACCTTTTGGTGAGATTTTATTGTCTTTTTAGATATTTTTTAATTCTTGATATTACAAGCTAACTGTCTTCTTTGTCTCGACAATTTCAAAGTCCTCTAAGGTTGTCGTTGCTGAGGCAGAGAAGGAGAAGGACTGGGAGTCCTCTGATGAGTCTGATCCTTCGGGCCTTGTTAGAAAGCGCAAACGCTCGGCCACCGTTTCTTCTTCTTCTAAAAAATCGAAGGTTCTTTTCGATTCCCTGTTTGTTTTAACCTTTCGTTTAAAGTCGCTTCATTTGGGTTCTAACATACTTCTGTCGTTTTTCGAATTCTAATTTCAGAAACAAAAATCGAAGAGTCCTCGATCTATTCAACCACCTGTCATTGATCCATTGTCGACGGACTCCAATATAATTACTGAAGTGGGTCAAATTACCCCTACCACACATTCCAGTCACGTAAGTGCCTTCTTTATATCATTTTATATTCCTGGATTTCAATAGGACCTGTTACCTGATTTCGATTTTTGATATATTTTAGGACCATCCGTCAGCGACTATATCGACTAATGTCGATTCCCAACTCCAATCATCAGTCCCTATTCCTGAGGTACAACCCTCGACTTTTTATATATATGTTTATTTGACTTATGCACTTCCTTTTTCTGACATTTGTTTTCGATTTTCAGCAACCTGAGGCTATACAGGCTCTTCCTTCTTCCTCAACACTCCTCGCTCTACCTCCCCCTGGTATTTATACTTCTCGTTCATTGTCACTTTTTCATTTCACTCTATTATGGACCTTTCGATTTACATTTTCGATTTCTTTCTTTTCAGTAAATATCCCAATAGTTCATGTCCAGGACTCTCCTTCCCCGATTTCCGCAGAGCAAGTGGACTCCCCTCCTTTCGCTTTGCCCGAATTTGAGTTGCTCTCGGCTACGTTGCCTGTGCTGAACGAGCCTACTTCAAGCGACGTGCCCGAGTATCGAGCTGCCATCGAGGAAGATCCTTTCTCGATCCTCGATATTTTGGTATCGAGCGGCGCCACCCCTTCAAGCCATTCCTCTCAACCGCCTTCTTCCTCGACTGAAGGAGTATACCAACTGAAGCAGCGTTTCTGGACTTTCTTCTATTCTTCGCCTCTGGAGGTTTTGGTAGAGTCCTTTGAAAAGAAACGACTTTTCAAAGAGATTTTGGCTTCTATCGAGACTTTCCCTGAAGAAGTCCTTCCAAAAGGCTTCGACGCAGAGGTCGCGGTAGCCACTGATCTATTCAACCAAGCCTACGCTGCGAGGAAGAAGAAGCAGTCGGTAACGACTAAGTTGTCTGACGTCTCTTCTTTCCAGATTGAGAAGTCGAATTTATTGAAGACCCAGAAGCTCGATCGAGAGGAGACGCTGAAAGAGATGGCTTCAGTCGATAGAGAAATCAGAGAGTTGGAGAAGAGGGTACTACAACTGAAGTCGCAGAAGGGGTTCCTAACGTCGAAGCTGGACAAGATCAACTCTTCTGCGAAGTAGGTGGCGCTATCTCTTGGTCAAAGCATGAAGCATAAACATAAGCTGACCATTGAAGAGGCTTCACTTTCATCGTCCTGGACACAACTATTGATAGATTTTGAGGAATTGAAAAATCGATATATTTCTTTGTAAACATTACCATATTTCACTTAATGTTGAATGTTTATTTCTTTTATTCGAGGCTCATATTTTTTCAAGTACTTGCCATTTATCGATAACACTTTATCTTTGTTATACCAATCGATGATCGAATAAGCATTACTCGATAATACTTTACTAACTTCGAAAGGTCCTTCCCAATTCGGCGACCATTTACCATAATTTTTACATTTCCTATCCATGGGTAGAATTGTTTTCCATACTAAGTCACCTTCGTTAAACGCTTTCTTTCGAACTCTTTTATTGTAAACTCGAGCAATTTGATTCTTTTGTAAAATCATACTATTCAACGCTTGTAGCCTTGTTTCATCGAGTTCATTTAATTCATCATACATCATGTTCCAATAATCACAACTGGGTAAATCATTCTGCCTCTGTATTCGATTCGACTCAATATTTATTTCGATGGGCAAAACTGCATCGTGTCCATACACCAACTTGTATGGGGTATTTTGTAAAGAGTCTTTAGGTGAATTCCGATAAGCCCATAAAATTTGCAACAACGTTTCATGCCATGTTTTGGGTTTATTACCAACATGTTTTTTGATTAACCCAATAATTACCTTGTTAATTGCTTCTACCTGCCCATTAGCCTGAGCATAATATGAGGTTGATGTTAATAATTGAATGTTTCTCGATTCAGCATATCTAATTATCTTTCTACCAGTAAACACTGTCCCTTTATCTGTAGTGATAGACTGTGGGATCCCAAATCGAAAAATGATGTATTCTTCAATGAAATTAATTACATCCTGTTGCTCAACATCCTTTATTGGTATTGCTTCTACCCATTTTGAAAAATAATCGACAGCAACAATTATATACCTATGTCCTTTCGATGATTGTGGGAAGATCTGTCCGATTAAGTCTATAGCCCAACCTCTAAAAGGCCAAGGTTTGATAATCGAGTGTAATTCACTAGCAGGAACCTGTTGTATAGGACTGAATTTTTGACATTCTTCACAGGATTTAGCAAACTCGACACAATCTTTTAGAATCGAAGGCCAATAATAACCTTGTCGAGTTAATGTCCATTTCATTTTCTGACCTATCATATGGGCACCACATATTCCATTATGTACTTCAGCCATTGCTAAGTAAGCATCATCATTCCCTAAGCATCTAAGTAATACTCCGTCGACTCCTCTCTTATATAACTCATCATTTAACAACACATATTTTACCGCTCGATACATAATTTTCTTGTCAGTTTTCCCATTGGGGTTTTGCAAGTATTCTATGATCGATTTTCTCCAATCTTGGTCATCTAAGTCATTAATTTGTAAAATCTCATTTTCCTAAGGTAATTTCTCTTTAATTTGAATCATTTCCTGTAAATTTTCTGGAGATATCTTATATTTAGATGCTATTTGTGCTAAGTCATTGGCTTCTTGGTTGAATTCTCGAGGAATATACTCGAATGTTATATCATCGAACATTCTACTTAAAGTCATCACTCTTTCTAGATATCTGATCAAATTGGTATTAATACATTTATACTCTTTTCTCACTTGTTTGATCACTAATTGTGAATCACCTCTTATAATCGCATGTCGAGCTTTTAACTTAATTAAAGTTTCGAGACCCGCTATCAAAGCTTCATACTCGGCTTCATTATTCGAACAAATGGGTTGAACTTCAAATAATAACTCAGTGGGAATATTAGTTGGAGAAATAATAAGAACTCCTACTCCAGATTTATCCGATGTACTTGAACCATCAAAATGCATTATCCATTTACTTATTTCAATAAACAAGTTCTCAGCAGAACCAACTGTATGCTCAGCCATGAAATCGGCGATTACTTGACCTTTTATCGATTTTAAAGATTCGAAGAATAATGAGAATTCTGTCAAAGCTAACACCCATTTCCCTATTCTATTGTGCATAATCGGTTTCGACAAAAGAAACTTCAAAATATTATTTCTGGAATAAACCATTACATCATGAGGCTTCATTACATACTTGAGTTTTGTGCAAGAGAAATACAAGCATAATCCTAATTTTTCGATATCACTGTATCGAGTCTCAGCATCGTTCAAGATTCTACTTAGATAATACACAGCATATTCCACACCATTCTCATCTTCCTGTGCTAATAGACTCGCTATTGTTCGATCTGATGCTGATACATATAGCTTCAATAACTTGTTTCTTTTTACTGGAATCATAATCGGAGGATTTGTCAGCATCATTTTAATTTGCTCAAAGGCTTCTTGATTTTCCTCGTTCCACTTAAACTCTGCTTCTTTTTTCAACTTTAACAAAGACGAAAAAACATAAGTCTTACCAGCCAAGTTAGAGATAAATCGTCTCAAATAATTTATTTTTCCCAAAAATGACTGTAATTGTTTCTTAGTTTTTGGAGCAGAAGTATCTATTATAGCTTTTGCTTTATTTTTATCGATTTCAATACCTTTTCCATGTACTATAAAACCTAAAAATTCACCAGCAGATACACCAAAGGCACATTTCAAAGGATTCATTTTTAATCCATATTTTCTCATTCTCTCGAAGGATTTCCTCAAATTGCTTACGTGTTGATGTTTTTCTTTCGATACAACCACAATATCATCTATGTAAACTTGCATAAAATCATTGATCAAATCATGAAAAATTAGATTCATTGCTCTCTGATATGTTGCACCAGCATTTTTCAATCCAAATGGCATTACTATCCATTCATACGTACCTAATGCCCCCGAGCATCGAAAAGCTGTTTTGGCTATATCATTCTCAGACACAAATATTTGATTATATCCTGAATAACCATCTAAAAGACTTAACATTTCATTACCAGCTACTGCATCTATTAACATATCAGCTATCGGCATAGGATATTCATCTTTAGGAGTAGCTAAATTCAAATCTCGATAATCGATACACACTCTCATTTTACCATTCTTTTTAATAACAGGTACAATATTAGAAATCCAATCGACATACTTGGCAGTCCTGATGAATTTTGCTTTCAAGAGTCTTTTGACTTCTTCCTTGATCTTACTCATCACCTCAGGCGCAAATCTTCTCGGTGCTTGTTTAACTGGCTTTCTACCTTCGATGATGGGAAGTCTATGCTCGACTAAACTTCGATCCAATCCAGGCATTTCTTCATATTCCCAAGCGAAGCAGTCCTTATATTCTTTTAACAAGGAAATCATGTCTTCTTTCATTTCTTTTTCGAGATATTTGCTGATATACGTAAGCTTCTGATCCTCGATATTCCCTAAGTTAATCTCTTCTAATGGGTCCTGAGCCTCGACCTTTTTGTGATTTGATGTAATAGATTTTTCGAAACCTAACGGAGAATTATCGTAAATACAATCAAGTATAACTTGATCGCTTTTATTTGCAACTAAAGTCGAATGAATCGATTTATTTAGTCCTACCTTACTACTACTACTTTCTTGGCTCTTCTTTTCATCTTCGTATTGTCTCAATCGAGCCAAGAACCCTTCGTAATCTCTATTCATCTTCCTCGGCCACTTTGAGGTTGGCCCCCTCTTTGATCATAACAAATCCTTTCTTCTCATTCATCTCTAAGAATCGCTCCTCATGTAACTTTGAATTGAAATCTTTGACAGTTTCGAAGGTGAAGGGTTGAGCAAGCGCCAGGTTCTGCAGCGCCCGACCAGCCTTAGATACGAATGTTACAAATTCATGCTGGTCTCCTGGGATTACTTTGAGATGTCCGTCTCGATTCCACATAAATAATTTCTGATGAGCCGTCGAAGGCACGACTCCTACTCCATGAATCCACTCTCTGCCAAGTAATGCATTGAAGTTGGCATGTGATTGGACCACAACAAACACAGTAGGCCTCGAGTAAGTGCTCACTTTCACATCTAAGACAATCATGCCTTCTGAACTTGATGTTTTTCCACTGAAATCGGAAATCATAATATTGTGTTTGACTAAGTCTTTTAGTTCGATGCCAAATTTCTTTAGCATAGTAATTGGCAGTATGTTTACCGCTGCTCCACCATCGACAAGGACTCGATTCACCATTTGTCCTTGAATCTCGATATTCAATAATAAGGGCTTCAGGTGGAACCTCATTTCCTCGGATGGAGGATCAATAAAAGCGGCATCTCTATGAGGTACTTCACATGATGTTTGTGTAACCCATGTTACCTTTGGCTTTACGTTTTCTGAGTAGAAGTCATCTTCTCGATCAGCATCACTCTATTCTTGGTATTCTTTGTATTCGCTAACATATTCCGCGGGTAGAATTGATATTACCCCGATTTGATGTTCATCCCAAGTACCCTCATTCTTATCATCGAAAAATTCTCTTGCATATTGACTCTCCATCGGCACAATATTCTCTTCAAAGTTTCTATAATTATTCCAATAAGGGATCCTTCCTCCTCTTCTCCAGGGCCTTCCTCGGAATCTCCTTTGGAATGTTGGAAATCCAATGTTCGATCCTTCATCGTATGACAATCTCTCGAAGACATCATTGCTCTGAAGTCTACCCCTTCCTCCTCGAGAAGGATACATCTCTCTTCTGACCCATTGCCTTTGATTTCCGCTAACACCAGAACCAACGAATTTCTGTTGACTTTCTTCGATCGTTGGTCGGGTTGTTTGATCCACTTTGTCATTTTTCCTTTTATTCTGGCTCTCGATCTTCTTTATCTGTTCTAATCTGAAGGTTTTAGCAGCCGATTTATCGAACACCGCACTGCATCGTGGGCATAACGACACATCTTCGTCTTTTTCTTTCTTTCTATTCAAAAACTCAATGAGGGAATCTCCTAATTGAGGGTAGATCTCCTTTTCGAACTCCTTCTCGAATTCGCTCAGGTCAAATTCCATATCTTCCTCAAATACATCCATCCTAACATGTTTGGGATCAATGTCTTCAGTAACATCGACCATGCCTATAAAGGCAGAATTCATCACTCGGGCATCCTCGGTCATGGCCGTTTGGGATTCAATGTATCCCACTTGCACTTCGAATGGACTCGTGTCCACTTTCATCGACATCTCTTCAAATTCCAGTCTTCCTTGGTCAATCGCATCTTGGATTGTATTCCTGAAATGTATACAATTGTTAGTCCAATGTCCAAAAACGTTATGAAATTTACAATATTTTCGACCATTCCTTTGTTCTGCTGTAGGCAGTTTATGATCTTCACTCAACTTAATTTGTTTGTCTTTTAATAAAATATCGAAGATTTTATCAGCCTTTGTCACATCGAAAGTATATGTTCGATTTGCCATCTTATCTTTTACTTCATTCTTTTGTAGCAATTTACAGATATATGGAGCTCCTACTTTGAGCTCTGCTATATTTACTTTCACATCGACAGTCTCTTCCACATCATTCTCTGTCGTGGGATCTGTTTCATACACATAATTTATATATGCTATTCTTTCTTTCTTCATCGATTTCTCAAATTTCTTATATCTTTGTTTTTCATATTCAATTTGTTCTACTCTTCTCACTTTATCAGCTAACTGAGCCATATCATTCAATGGTAAATTGACTAACTTTTTCCTAATCGAGAATTCTAAGCCTGCAGAGGCCATTCTGACTAATTCATATTCAGGAATTTGAGTAAAGCATCTCGACTTCATTTGTCTAAATCGATTCAAATAATCATCTATGCTTTCGTGATTGTATCTTTTTATATTCATCAAGTCGATGAGACTTACTTGAGTTTCTCCTCTAAAGAATTGCTCATGAAAATTTCTTTCCAGTTGTAACCAATTATATATTGAATTGGGTGGTAACGAAGTAAACCAAGAAAAAGCATTCTTAGTCAAAGAACTAGGGAAATATTTCATTTTTAATTCCTCACTCATCGCTAAATCCCCACATTCGATCTGATATCGAGCTACATGCTCGATAGTTGATTCACCAATCTCTCCAGCGAATTTGGTGAATTTAGGTACTTTGGATCCTCGAGGTAATTCCGTCTCGAGAATCGCATTTGGAAAAGGTGACACAAAGTATGTTTGATTGGGTGGTCTAAATTCCATCCCTTGTAAATTCACCCTCTGTCCTAACATGTTATTCTGATTGTGTATATTTTGAAATCCCTCGTTCAAATTCCCATAAATATCATTCCTCACATGTTGGTATTCATTCCCTATTTGTTGATCATTGTTCCGATTTCTCCTCAATAGATATGGGGAATTAATGTTAGCATTCTGGTTAACATGATTTTCTACCCTTGTTTGTCGAGGTATTGCCAATGCATCCCCGATACGTGACATTTGATCTGCTAATATCTCGAAACTAGCAGTAGTGTTTTGAACTAATGGATTTAAAACTGTAGTCAACTGTTGTGATAACATATTCACCATCTCAAAATTGCTTTCATCCATTTGTTGTCTAAGTATCCCTAATGAGTTACTGGATATCCCAGTACCAGTGTTTTCGATAGTCTCAAAATTGGATCGATGATAATCTCTATCGAATATGTATCTTCCAGGTTCCAAATTTCCTCTGTGATCTAGATTTCCTCTATGATCTAGATTTGGAAGCGTTTGTTGTGTGCCTAAATTCTGCCCACTTCCTGAATTCAGGGGGATTGCTAGGTTTTGAGATGTCCCTAAATTTGGAGGGACTCCAAAATTTTGGGGCATACCTAGTGTTTGAGGCATTCCTAAGTTATATCTCGAATTCCTCTGTGTTGAAGAAGTTCCAGCCCCGCTCATATTATTAAGTGAAAACCCGGGAGGTCTTACACTCATATATGGCCCTACATATGTGGTTGTGGGGTTTCCCACAGTTTGCATATTATTTGGTACCACCACACTAGATCCTACTTGGGTATTTGCTAAGGTGCCTGAATTTTGTTCATTACCCGCAGGTGTCGACATACTCGCAGTTGTCGATGTTACAGGCATATTCTCATTATGACTTTGCCCCCCAGTATTTGGTGAATGTACACCATTTAGACCCTCACTATTACTCTGGTTATTTGAAGAATTTTGACTCATTCTTATAACTCTCCCACTCCTTAATCTCATACACTTTCGGACTAACCAATTTTGTGTTTTTCAACACAAGTCTCCCCTACCTGGCACGCCAATTTGTTTCTGGTGGAATTTCAATTGATTTCGACTCCTAAGATATTTTGATCCTAATCAAAATTCTACCACGTAAGCTCTTTTTGCTTAGGCTAGCAAATTAATTTTCAATCGAAATGTGTATGAGGATCAAATTTTACCCGATTTCAAAGACACTATTTTTGGTGTTTTGTATTAAGAATACTCGAAGTAAAGAAAGCAGGAAATATACTGGAAATCGAAAATCAGTGCTGAAACTTAGATTGCAAAGAAATGTAAACTACGAGAATCTTAAATTTGCTTTAAGTGTAAAAGACAGGGAATCGAAACAGAAACGATGTAAATAACGAGAAATCGAATTTGCCGGAAATGTAAAGGACAGTAAATCAAAGGTGCAATAGATGACTGGAAATCGAAATTGCATTAATGTAAAATGACTAGGGAATTTAAATACGGAAACTTAACTTGCATTGAATCGAAATGACCAAGAATCGAAAATACATAAACATAAAATTGCTGAATATAAATTGCATCAAAATAAATTACCAAGGAAAGTAAAGAAAGCGGTAAAGGTACTCGATGAGCATGGAAATCCAGATTGCCAGAAGCTTCATGGTGTTCGTCATTTTCCGGTAGACTTCTCACTACTAATTCTGTTCTCTGCCAATTTTCTGCTCCCTTATTCCTTCTTCCTCTGCTCTATTTATAGGGCATCATTCAAGCCTTCTAGGAGCAGTTAACAAAACTGCTACCACGTTCTTCGTGCACGTTGCAGTTTCTTCTTCTGTGGTGTCAAAACTGCACCCACGTTCCCATGATCTTCAACCCATGATCTTCAACCTCTGCCACGATTTAGAAACTGTTTCCTATGTACGTGTTTAACTCTTTCTCTTTATGATCTGGCCACGATTTTGATATTTATGCAGGTTAACCTTTCTTTCGATTTGAACTTCGATTTTATCGAGAACTTTGGATCACTTTTGATTCCTTTTAACCTTAGCATCATATACTTCTAATTTCTTGGTTTGTTCCACGATAAACTTTTGACTATTATTTTCTCCGATTCCGACTCTAACTTTCGATTTTATGTGCCATGCCCTTCTAATTGGGCATCGAATGGTTGCTCATCCACCTTTTCGCTTTACCGATCAATCACATGTTTCTCGATTTTTCTTTCCTTCATTTTTCGATCGCTTATCTCGATTTCCTACTAACAATTAGTATTGTTTATTTGCAGTAAATTTTTTTTCAAAAGTCTCAGTAATAATACAAGAGTAAATTATGAATGTGTTGACGAACAATTTGGGAATATCGAAAATATTTTGATACTCTAAACTTACTTATGAAAAAAAAAAAGTTGACAACTCTCTTTTAAAAAGAGATTATCCTTTAATAATCGCATTTAGTAATAAAATAATAATTTTTAATTATTTATCGATGAAAATTTTTATAATTATTGGATTAATAAATAAAATTCTCAAATAGATTTTTCTTAAAATGGTTACCATGTTATATTTGGTGGCACACGACATCTTACATATAGTATATAATATCTAATTTAAAAATTATTCCGACATGACAATAGTTATATAAATAATATACCCATTTGTTTTCGGTGGAATTTCGATCGATTTCGATTCTAAAAAGTGTTATGGTCCTAATCAAAATCCTCCCACGTAAGTTCTTTTTACTTAGGCTAGCAGATCGACTTTCAATCGAAAACGTGTATGAGAATCGAAAGTTACAGAATATCAAAATGCTATTTTTTAGTATTTTATATTTAAAATACTGAAAGCAGTAAAAGTATCGAATCGAGAAATGGAATATTAAATTGCGAGGAAATGTAAAGTGCAAAAACCTCAAACAGCGCAAATATAAATGACAGGAAATCGAGATTGCAAGAAAAGTAAATGACAGGAAATTGAGATTTGCAGAATGTTAAATAACAGGGAAACTTAAATACAAAAACTTAAACTTTCATTGAATTGAAATGACAAGGAATCGAAAATACAGAAATATAAAACTGCTGAATTTAAGTTACATCAAAATAAATTACCAAGGAAAATACAGAAAGCGGTAAATATACTCAGTGAGCAAGGAAATCCAGATTGCCAGAAGCTTCATGGTGTTCGTCGTTTCTCCGGTAGACTTTTCACTACTGATTCTGTTCTCTGCCAATTTCTGCTCTTTCCGTTCCGTCCTTCTTTGCTCTATTTATAGGGCATCGTTCAAGCTTTCCAGGAGCAGTTAACAAGACTGCTACCACGTTCTACGTGCATATGACAGTTTATCTTCTACGGTTTCCCACGTTCCCACGATCTTCGACTTCCTCCAAAGTTTCGAAACTGCTCTCTATACGTGCGTTTGACTTATTCTTCTCTTCACAGTTTGGCCAGGGTTTCAATATCCACGTATATTAGCTTTCCCCTCGATTTCGATTTTATCGAGAACTTTACATTACTTTTGGTTCATTTTAACTTTGACATTATATACTTCTAATTTCTTGGTTTGTTCCACAATAACCTTTTAACTATTATTCCTTCTATTCCGATACTACCTTTCGATTTTGTGTGTCACGTCCTTTCTAATTGGACATTATTTCTTGATTTTTCTTTCATTCGTTTTTCGATCATTTTTCTCGATTTCCTACTAACAAAATGCCCCCTTGGAAGAATATGAATAGTTTCTGTTTATATTCTTTCAATATTCCCGCCTTAGTGTTTGGAAACCCACAGAACTTAGGGTTTAGGGTTTTTGGGGTTCTAGGGTAAAAAGGGTTTTAGGTTTCCTTTTTGCTTTACGTCGCCGTCTCGTCAGTCTGCTGCCTTTCAGTACAAGCTACATTAATTGCCTTTCACCTCCGTCGTTTCCAGCTCCCTAGGTGATTTTCCTTTTACCTTCTCTATTGATCTTTACTCTGGTTTTTACGCGAATCCTTACCTCCTTGCAATCTCGTCTTCCTCCTAGAGCTCCTGTCTTCGCCTTTGCCACCCAACTTTTAACCTCTCTCTGCTCTTCCAAGCTAACTGAAATGGCAACTTCATCCAAGTCTTCCGATTTCTCAGCTCCACCCTTTTCCTCATTGGCTTCTAACCTGCTGGAGATTAACAATCAGAAGTTCGCTCCAGTCCCATTGATGGAGGAGGCTTCTCGGAAAATTGCTGAGACGCAGGTACATATTCCTTTCACTACTGAGGATGTTAATTTCGCTTTTGGGGGTCCTCTTCGTCCTATTGATGGAACCTTTTCTCCCCTTAACCTCGCGCCTAGCCCGGCTCTTATACACCAACCTGAAGTTAGGGTTGATTTTTTGAATGTGGTCTCGAGGGTATACCGAACGGGTCCTCCTTCCAAAAAATCTTCATTTACTAGATGGTTTGATAGGGTAAAAGCCAAGTTTGGAAACCACTGGAGAGATGTAGGGATTTATGATTTTTTGCACCTATCTCGATGCGATTTGTCATTTTTGGATATGGCAATGTTTTTGTCTGCGGTGCATTTGTGGAACAAGGATTTACATGCCTTGGAGTTGCCCTGTGGTCCCCTTTCACCTACTCTCTTTGAGGTTGCTGCTATAACTGGACTGAAACCTGTAGGAGAAAGATACTTTCAGGGTGCATGTCCTTCGGATAATTCTCTAAAGTCCAAAATCGATTGGGAATCGAAGGCCTATGGGCATTTCCTCGAGAAGCATTTTGTCGATGACGAATCGATAACTGTTACCGATGAAGAGCACGTAGCCTTTTTGGTGTACTAGTTGTGTACCCATGTTTTCTGCCCCCGATCGATCCAAATTTCCCCTCATTTGTTTAACCTTGCGTATCTTCTTCACCTGGGCCAACCTAGAATATGTTTAGCCAAATTTTTGTTAGCACATGTATATACTGCTTTCGACGAGGCTGTCGAAATTTTGAATACTCCTAAAGCCTCGGGAAATTTTTCTGGGCCTATTTGGTTTATACAATTATGGCTAACTTCGATTTTTGAGAGCATTCTTCCCCCAACTTCTACCATCCCCCCAAGTATAAATATAGAAGGCACTCGATTGTCTTCTCGTCATCCTCACCATAAGCCTGATGAAGCGGCCTATTGTAGATATCTTAATTTTTTGTTGACACGGTTCACTTTCGATTCGACTTTGGCTCCCTTTACCATACATCTTGGACAACTAAGTGGCCAACTTAGGGGACCAATTTGGTTTAAGTCAAAGTTCCCTGCCTCAACTCCTGGGTTGCAATCGGAGCTGGTCGATATATGGAGTAATTATTTGACCCATGATGTATTAATATCGGGTTTTTAGTCAAAAGACTTTAAGTTTATAACCTATTATCCCCAACTTTTCTCGAGGCAGTTTGGTTTGAGCCAGTCTTTACCTTTCTTCCCCCTAAATACCTCCTCAAAGTCCAAGTTAACTGAATCGACCATCGGACGGGAGTTGGTCAAACTACTACCGCAAACTCCACTACATTTTTATCCCTATGCTTTCGAGTCAAATTATTTATCCACTGTGGGTTTTTCTCAATGGTGGACCAGTTGGTTCTCGCGTAGTCATGCTGCTTTTGATGAAGTTCGACAGAAACTGACTGCTCATCCTTCTCTTGTGTTGCAGGACAAGTCGAAAGCGAAGAAAGGTACACACTTCCACTGTCTCCAAATATCTCGATTCGAGAATTTTTATCAAATATGTTATACTCCACTAAAACTAGAATCGACCTTTTATGACGTTGTCATTTCCTTATCCCATAAAACGAGATACCAATAGATCGAACCAGTAAAATAATTAATCCCTTAGGAAAAACCCCTTTTGAAATGTATTGTCCGATCGCCTTCCCACCTTTCCTACAACACCTTTTGGACTCACCAAACCTTTAACTCATCCCAAATGGGTTCGAGAATTGAGAACCCTTAAAGAAACACTTCGCCCAAAACCCAAAAACAAAGACATTTCTGTATCGAAATTGTTTTACTTTCCTTACCTTAACCTCCTCGAAGACCTCCTGCCTCCTTGGCTAGTACATATCAATCGAGTCAAAATTTTGACTCCATCACCTTTTGGTGAGGCTTTACTGTCTTTTCATATTTTCTAATTTTGTATGTTAGAAACTAATTATCTTCATTTCTCAACAGTTTCAAAATCTACTAAGGTAATCGCTTTCGAAAAGGCACAAGAGAAGGAAAAAGAAAAGGACTGGGAGTCCTCCGATGAATCGGACCCTTCGGCTTTAGTCCGAAAGCGCAAACAATCGGCCACCATCTCTACATCTTCGAAGAAATTGAAGGTTCTTTTCGATCTTTTACTATTTCTCATTCATTTCTGTTTTTGGTTGGTACACCTAGAATTCTTATACCTATTTCTTTTCGATTTTTGATCTACAGAAACGAAAGTCAAGGAGTCCTCGATCCGTCCAACCACCTCTTGATCCATTGTCGACGGACTCCAACACAATCCCTTCCACGGGCAAAACCACCCCCACTACTCATTCGAGTCATGTAAGTCGTATTTTCTGCATAAATTTTTTTTTATATATTGATTTTGATGAAGTTTATAACATGAATTTGAAATTCGACATTTCCAAGATCGTCCATCGGCGACCTTATCGACCAACGTCGATTTTGTACCTCCCTCCCCAACACCTGTTCTCGAGGTACAACCTTTAAACATTTCTATGTATCTTTTGACTTGTACATATTTCTTTTTCTAATTCTCTGTTTCGATTTATAGCAATCTGAGGCTGTACAAAGTCCTCCCCTTGCCTCGACACCACTTGCTCTACCTCCCCCTGGTATTTTCCCTTTTTTCTTCACTATTCGATCTTTCCAGTTCGATTTGCTTTTTATAAGTTTTCAACTCACCTGATTTATTTTCTTTGCAGTAAATATCCCTATCGTCCACGTCCAGGATTCTCCATCTCCCACCACTACGGAGCAAATGGGTTCCCACCCATTCTCGATGCCTGTGGTCGAGCCGATTTCGCCAACAGTGCTCATGCTGACCGAGCCCACTTCCAGCAATGTGCTAGAGTATCGAGCTGCTATCGAGGAAGATCCTTTCTCGATCCTCGATATTCTGGTATCGAGCGGCGCCACTTCCTCAAGTCACTCTCCTCAACCACCTGCTGTTTCAACTGAAGGAGCATATCAACTAAAGCATCGCTTCAGGGCTTTCTTTTACTCTTCCCCTCTGGAGGCTTTGGTAGAGTCTTTCGAAAAGAAACGGCTCTTCAAAGAGATTTTGGCCTCAATTGAGACTTTCCCTGAAGGGGTTCTTCCAAGAGGTTTTGATGAAGAGGTTGCAGCGGCCACCGATCTGTTCAACCAGGCCTACGCTGCAAGGAAGAAGAAGCAGTCGATAACGACTAAGTTATCTGACGTCTCTTCTTTCCAGATTGAGAAGTCGAATTTATTGAAGACTCAGAAGCTCGATCGAGAGGAGACACTGAAAGAGATGACTTCAGTCGAGACTGAAATCGGGGAATTGAAGAAGAGGCTACTATAGCTGGAATCGCAGAAGGAGTTCCTAGCGTCAAAATTGGACAGGATCAACTCTTCTGCGAAGGAGGTGGCGTTATCTTTGGGTCAAAGCATAGAGCAAAAACATAAACTGGCCACTGAAGAGGTTTCGATTGTATCGACTTGGACACAACTGTTAATAACCTTTGAGAATTTGAAAACTCAATATTTGTAAACATTACTCTGATTTAATCAATATTGAATGTTTGTTTCTCTTATTCGAGGCTTATATATTTTTAAGTACTTTCCATTTATCGATAGCACTTTATCTTTGTTATACCAATCGATAATCGAATAAGCATTACTCGATAAAACTTTAATAACTTCGAAAGGTCCTTCCCAATTCGGTGACCATTTCCCATAATTTTTACATTTCTTGTCCATCGGCAAAATTGTTTTCCATACTAAGTCACCTTCATTAAACATTTTCTTTTGAATTTTTCTATTGTAAACTCGAGAAATTTGATTCTTTTGTAAAATCATACTATTTAACGCTTGTAATCTTATTTCATCGAGTTCGTTTAATTCATCATATATCAAACTCCAATAATCACAACTGGGTAAATCATTCTGTCTCTGTATTCGATTTGACTCAATATTTATTTCGATAGGCAAAACTGCATCGTGTCCATATACCAACTTGTATGGGGTATTACGTAAGGAATCTTTAGGTGAATTTCGATAAGCCCATAAAATTTGCAATAACTTTTCGTGCCATGTTTTTGGTTTATTCCCAACATGTTTTTTGATTAACCCGATAATTACTTTGTTAATTGCTTCGACTTGCCCATTAGCACTGAGCATAGTATGGAGTTGACGTTAATAATTGAATATTTCTCGATTCAGCGTATTTAACTATCTTTCTACCAGTAAACACTGTCCCTCTATCTGTAGTGATAGACTGTGGGATCCCAAATTGATAAACGATGTATTCTTCAATAAAATCAATTACATCCTGCTGATCAACGTCCTTTAATGGTATTGCTTCTACTCATTTTGAAAAGTAATCGACAGCGACGATTATATACCTATGTCCTTTCGATGATTGAGGAAAAATTTGTCCGATTAAGTCTATAGCCCAACCTCTAAAAGGCCACGGTTTGATAATCGAGTGTAATTCGCTCGCGGGCACCTGTTGTATAGGACTAAACTTTTGACACTCTTCACAGGACTTAGCATACTCGATACAATCCTTCAAAATCGAAGGCCAATAATAACCCTGTCGAATTAATGTCCATTTCATTTTCTGACCTATCATGTGGGCGCCACATATTCCATTATGTACTTCAGCCATTGCTAAGTAAGCATCATCATTCCCTAAGCATCTAAGTAATACTCCGTCGATTCCTCTCTTATATAACTCATAATTTAACGACACGTATTTTACCGCTCGATACTTGATTTTCTTGTCAGTTTTCCCATTGGGGTTTTGCAAGTATTCTATGATCGATTTTCTCCAATCTTGGTCATCTAAGTCACTAATTTGTAAAATCTCATTTTCCTGAGGTAGTTTCTCTTTAATTTGAATCATTTCCTATAAATTTTCCAGAGATATTTTATATTTAGATGCTATTTGTGCTAAGTCATTGGCTTCTTGGTTGAATTCTCGAGGAATATACTCGAATGTTATATCATCGAACATTCTACTCAAGGTCATCACTCTTTCCAGATATCTGATCAAATTGGTATTGATACATTTATACTCTTTTCGCACTTGTTTGATCACTAATTGCGAATCACCTCTTATAATCGCATGTCGAGCTTTTAACTTAATTAAAGTTTCGAGACCCGCTATCAAAGCTTCATACTCGGCTTCATTATTCGAACAAATGGGTTGAACTTCAAATGATAACTTAGTCGGAATATTATTTGGAGAAATAATAAGAACTCCTACTCCAGATTTATTCGATGTACTTGAACCATCGAAATACATTATCCATTTACTTATTTCAATAAACAAGTTTTCAGTAGAACTAATTGTATGCTCAGCCATGAAATCGGCGATTACTTGACCTTTTATCGATTTTAAAGATTCGAAGAATAATGAGAATTTAGTCAAAGCTAACACCCATTTTCCTATTCTATTATGCATAATCGGTTTTGACAAAAGAAACTTCAAAATATTATTTCTAGAATAAACCATTACATCATGAGGCTTCATTACATACTTGAGTTTTGTGCAAGAGAAATATAAGCATAATCCTAATTTTTCGATATCACTGTATCGAGTCTCAGTATCGTTCAAGATTCTACTTAGATAATACACAACACATTCCACACCATTCTCATCTTCGTGTGCTAACAGACTGGCTATTGTTCGATCTGATGCTGATACATATAGCTTCAATAACTTGTTTCTCTTTACTGGAATCATAATCGGAGGATTTGTCAGCATCATTTTGATTTGCTCGAAGGCTTCTTGATGTTCCTCCTTCCACTTAAATTCTGCTTCTTTTTTCAACTTTAACAAAGACGAAAAAACATAAGTTTTGCCAGCCAGGTTAGAAATAAATCGTCTCAAATAATTTATTTTTCCCAAAAATGACTGCAATTGTCTCTTAGTTTTTGGAGGAGAAGTATCGATTATAGCTTTTGCTTTATTTTTATCGATCTCAATACCTTTTCCATGTATTATAAAACCTAAAAATTCACCAGCAGATACACCAAAAGCACATTTCAAAGGATTCATTTTTAATCCATATTTTCTCATTCTCTCGAAAGATTTCCTTAAGTTGCTTAAGTGTTGATGTTTTTCCTTCGATACAACCACAATATCGTCTATGTAAACTTGCATAAAATCGTTGATCAAATCATGAAAGATTAGATTCATTGCTCTCTGATATGTTGCACCAGCATTTTTTAATCCAAATGGCATTACTACCCATTCATAAGTACCTAAAGCCCCCGGGCATCGAAAAGCTGTTTTAGCTATATCATTCTCTGACACAAATATTTGATTATATCCTGAATAACCGTCTAAAAGACTTAGCATTTCATTACCAGCTACTGCATCTATTAACATATCAGCTATTGGCATAGGATATTCATCTTTAGGAGTGGCTACATTCAAATCTCGATAATCGATACACACTCTCATTTTACCATTCTTTTTAATAACAGGTACAATATTAGAAATCCAATCGACATACCTGGCAGTTCTGATGAATTTTGCTTTCAAGAGTCTTTCAACCTCTTCCTTGATTTTACTCATCACCTCGGGTGCAAATCTTCTCGGTGCTTGTTTTACTGGCTTTCTTCCTTCAATGATGGGTAATCTATGTTCGACAAGACTTCGATCCAAACCAGGCATTTCTTCGTATTCCCAAGCGAAGCAGTCCTTATATTCTCGTAACAAGGAAATCATATCTTTCTTTAATTCTTCCTCGAGATATTTGTTGATATATGTAGGCTTCTGGTCCTCTACACTCCCCAAGTTAATTTCTTCTAGTGGATCCTGAGCCTCGACTTTTTTGTGACTTGATGTAATGGATTTTTCAAAACCTAAAGGGAAATAATCATAAATACAATCGAGTATAACTTGATCGCTATTATTTGCAACTACGGTCGAGTGAATCGACTTATTTATCCCTATTTTACTACTACTACTACTTTCTTGGCTCTTCTTTCCATCTTCATATTTTCCCAATCGAGCCAAGAACTCCTCGTATTCTCTATTCATCTTCACCGCCCACTTTGAGGTTGGCCCCCTCTTTGATCATAACAAATCCTTTCTTCTCATTCATCTCCAAGAATCACTCCTCATGTAACTTTGAATTGAAATCTTCGACAGTTTCGAAAGTGAATGGTTGAGAAAGCGCCAGATTCTGCAGTGCCCGACCCGCCTGAGATACGAATGTTACGAATTCATGTTGGTCTCCTGGGATTACTTCGAGATGTCCATCTCGATTCCACATAAATAATTTCTGATGAGCCGTCGAAGGAACGGCTCCGACTCCATGAATCCATTCCCTACCAAGTAATGCATTGAAATTGGCATGTGACTGGACCACAACAAACACAGTAGGCCTCGAGTAAGTGCCCACTTTTACATCTAAGGCGATCATACCTTCTGAACTTGATGTCTTTCCGCTGAAATCGGAAATCATAATATTGTGCTTGACTAAGTCTTTTAGCTCAATGCCAAATTTCTTTAGCATAGTAATTGGCGGTATGTTTACTGCTTGCTCCACCATCGACAAGGACTCTATTAACCATCTGTCCTTGAATCTCGATATTCGATAATAATGGTTTCAAGTGGAACCTCATTTCCTCGGACGGAGGATCAATAAAAGCAGCATCTCTGTGGGGAACTTCACATGATGCTTGTGTAACCCATGTTACCTTTGGCCTTATGCTTTCTGAATAGAAGTCATCTTCTCGCTCGACATCACTTTGTTCTTGATATTCTTTGTATTCATTGACATATTCCGCGGGTAGTATTGATATCACTCCGATTTGATGTTCATCCCAGTTGCCTTCATTCTTATCATCGAAAAATTCTCTTGCATATTGGCTTTCCATCGGTACAATATTCTCTTCAAAGTTTCTATAATTATTCCAGTAAGGGATCCTTCCTCCTCTTCTCCAGGGCCTTCCTCGGAATCTCCTTGGGAATGTTGGGAATCCAGTGTTCGATCCTTCATCGTATGACAGCCTCTCGAAGACATCATTATTTTGAAGTCTTCCTCTTCCTCCTCGAGAAGGATACATCTCTCTTCTAACCCATTGCCTTTGATTTCCGCTAACACCAGAACCAACGGATTTCTGCTGACTTTCTTCGATCGTCGGTCGGACCGTTTGATCTACTTTGTCATTTTTTCTTTTATTCTGGTTCTCGATCTTCTTTATCTGTTCTACTCTGAAAGCTTTGGCAGCCGATTTATCGAATACTGCACTGCATCGTGGGCATAATGACACATCTTCGTCTTTCTCTTTCTTTCTATTCAAAAATTCAATGAGAGAATCTCCTGATCGAGGATAAATCTCCTTTTCGAACTCTTTCTCGAATTCACTCAGATCAAATTCCATGTCTTCCTTAGATACGTCCATCCTAACATGCTTGGGATCAATGTCTTCAGTAACATCTACCATGCCTATAAAGGCAGCATTCGTCACTCGGATATCATCAGTCATGCCCGTTTGGGATTCAATATATCCCACTTGCACTTCGAATGGACTCGTGTCCACTTTCATCGACATCTCTTCAAATTTCAGTCTCCCTTGGTCAATCGCATCTTGTATCGTATTCCTGAAATGTATACAATTGTTAGTCCAATGTCCAAAAACATTATGAAATTTACAATACTTTCGACCATTCCTTTGTTCTGCCGAAGGCAATTTATGATTTTCGCTCAACTTAATTTGTTTATCTTTTAGTAAGATATCGAAAATTTTATCAGCCTTTGTCACATCGAAAGTATATGTTCGATTTGCCATCTTATCTTTTACTTCATTCTTTTGTAGCAATTTACAGGTATATGGAGCCCCTACTTTGAGTTCTACTATGTTTACCTTCTCATCGACAGTTTCTTCAATATCATTTTCTGTCATGTTATCTGTCTCATATACATCATTTATGTATGCTATTCTTTCCTTCTTCAAGGGTTTCTCATATTTCTTATACCTTTGTTTCTCATACTCTATTTGTTCCACTCTTCTCACTTTATCGGCTAATTGAGCCATGTCATTCAATGGTAAATTGACTAGTTTTTTCCTAATCGAGAATTCTAAACCTGCAGAGGTCATTCTGACTAATTCATATTCAGGAATTTGAGTAAAGCATCTCAATTTCATTTGTCTAAATCGGTTCAAATAATCATCTATGCTTTCATGATTGTATCTTTTTATATTCATCAAGTCGATGAGACTTACTTGAGTTTCTCCTCTAAAGAATTGCTCATGAAAATTTCTTTCCAATTGCAGCCAATTATATATCGAATTGGGTGGCAATGACGTGAACCAAGTAAAAGCACTCTTAGTCAAAGAACTAGGAAAATATTTCATTTTTAATTCTTCACTCATCGTTAAATCCCCACATTCGATCTGATATCGAGCCACATGCTCGATAGTCGATTCACCAACTTCTCCAGCAAATTTAGTGAATTTGGGTACTTTATATCCTCGAGGCAATTCTGTCTCGAGAATCGCATTCGGAAAGGGAGACACAAAATATGTCTGATTGGGTGGTCTTAATTCCATCCCTTGTAAATTCATCCTCTGTCCTAACATGTTATTCTGATTGTGTATATTTTGAAATCCTTCGTTCAAATTCCCATAAATGTCATTCCTCACGTGTTGGTACTCATTTCCCATATGCTGATGTTGATCATTGTTTCTATTTCTCTTCAATAGATATGGGGGATTGATATTAGTATTCTGATTAGCATGATTTTCTACCCTCGTTTGTCGAGGTACAGCCAATGCATCCCCGATTCGTGACATTTGATCTGCTAATATCTCAAAACTAGCGGTAGTGTTTTGAACTAATGGATTTAGGATTGTAGTCAACTGTTGTGATAACATATTCACCATCTCAAAATTACTCTCATCCATTTGTTGTCTAAGTATTCCTAAAGAGTTACTGGATATTCCAGTACCAGTATTTTCGATAGTATCAAAATTAGATCGATGATAATCCCTATCGAACGTATATCTCCCATGATCTAAGTTTCCTCTATGATCTAGATTTGGAGGTATTTGCTGCGTTCCTACATTCTGCACACTCCCTGAGTTTTGGGGAATTACTAAATTTTGAGATGTTCCTAGGTTTGGAGATGCTCCAAAATTCTGTGGCATACCTAGGGTTTGGAATGTTCCTAAGTTATATCTCGAATTTCGTTGTATCGAGGAAGTACCAACCCCATTCATGTTAAGCGAGAACCCAGGTGGTCTTGCACTCATATATGGCCCAACATTTGTTGTTATAGGATTTCCCATAGTTTGCATACTATTTAGTGCCACCGTACTAGATCCTACTTGGGTATTTGCTAAAGTGCCTGAATTTTGTTCATTACTCACGGGTATCGACATACTTACAGTTGTCGATACTACAGGTGTATTCCCATTATGACTTTGCCCCCCAGTATTTGATGAGTGTGACCCATTTAATCCCTCACTGTTACTCTGGTTACTCGATGAATTCTGACTCATGACTCTCCCACTCCTTAATCTCATATACTCTCGAACTAACCAATTGTGTTTTTTCAACACACGTCCCCCTACCTGGCGCGCCAATTTGTTTCTGGTGGAATTTCGATCGATTTCGATTCTAAAAAGTGTTATGGTCCTAATCAAAATCCTCCCACGTAAGTTCTTTTTACTTAGGCTAGCAGTCTGACTTTCAATCGAAAACGTGTATGAGAATCGAAAGTTACAGAATATCAAAATGCTATTTTTTAGTATTTTATATTTAAAATACCGAAAGCAGTAAAAGTATCGAATCGAGAAACGGAATATTAAATTGCGAGGAAATGTAAAGTGCGAAAACCCCAAACAGCGCAAATATAAATGACAGGAAATCGAGATTGCAAGAAAAGTAAATGACAGGAAATCGAGATTTGCAGAATGTTAAATAACAGGGAAACTTAAATACAGAAACTTAAACTTTCATTGAATTGAAATGACAAGGAATCGAAAATACAGAAATATAAAACTACTGAATTTAAGTTGCATCAAAATAAATTACCAAAGAAAATACAGAAAGCGGTAAATATACTCAGTGAGCAAGGAAATCCAGATTGCCAGAAGCTTCATGGTGTTCGTCGTTTCTCCGGTAGACTTTTCACTACTGATTCTGTTCTCTGCCAATTTCTGCTCTTTCCGTTCCGTCCTTCTTTGCTCTATTTATAGGGCATCGTTCAAGCTTTCCAGGAGCAGTTAACAAGACTGCTACCACGTTCTACGTGCATATGGCAGTTTATCTTCTACGGTTTCCCACGTTCTCACGATCTTCGACTTCCTCCAAAGTTTCAAAACTGCTCTCTATACGTGTGTTTGACTTATTCTTCTCTTCACGGTTTGGCCAGGGTTTCAATATCCACGTATATTAGCTTTCCCCTCGATTTCGATTTTATCGAGAACTTTACATTACTTTTGGTTCATTTTAACTTTGGCATTATATACTTCTAATTTCTTGGTTTGTTCCACAATAACCTTTTAACTATTATTCCTTCTATTCCGATACTACCTTTCGATTTTGTGTGTCACGTCCTTTCTAATTGGACATTATTTCTTTATTTTTCTTTCATTCGTTTTTCGATCATTTTTCTCGATTTCCTACTAACACCATTTTTACAAAATTAAAAAAGAATAATTATTATAGTTAAAAGTTATCACATAAGTTCTATAATGTATAGTTTATATTATATTTATACTATATTTTAAAAATAAGTGATACACGAATTCGTTTAAATTGCATTTTTTTATATTTATATTTAATATATATTAAATATAATTACATGTAAAATTAAAAAGATGATTATTTTCCTTTTCTTTTATCAATTTTCAGAATAAAATAATCAATATTAATTAACATATTTGTAAGGATAATCATTGTCCTGAGGCGTAGTTATATTATTTATTGAGTTAATTAAATAAGTCATAGCATTCTATTGTACTGGATTGTCTGCTAAATTAATTTATTATCTTTTAAATAAATATTTTCCATACATCTTTTTCTACAGTAAATATACTTAGTGCAGGTAAATATAACTTCATTTTTTCTTATATATACAAATATTTAATACTTTTAAATTTTTTACATTTTCTAACTCTCCGTGATTTTACTATTTATCATTAATTATAGTTAATATAAAAAATATTAATTAATATAACTAAAGTTACAAATAATACTTTAAACTAAGAAAATTGAATTTTATAAGGCAATAATTTAATTAAGCAGTTTTTTTTATTATTTAATATAAATAATATAAGTACATATTTTATATTTACTTTCTATTCAATAATTTACTTTTAAAATTATATTTTAGTTAAAAAATTATATTTTATTTTGATTTTATAATTTTATATGTATAATAAATTTTATATTATAATATCAAGTAATTATGAATAATTTTTAATATATCGTAAAGAAGAATTTTATCTCTAAAGATAAAAAATAATAAAATATATTTTCATGTGTAACATTAATATTATCAAATATTAAAAATGATATAATATAAAAATAATTATTACATTTCTATTTTTTTCTTTAAAATAAAATGTTTTGTTTAAATATTAAGTAATATCATTTCTTATTTTCGTATGATAATGTTGATTTATTAATCTAGCTTTTAGGAAGTTTTGATAATTACAAACCTTGATTACTATTGTTATTATTATTATTATTATTATTATTATTATTATTATTATTATTATTATATATTATTATTATTATTATTATTATTATTATTATTATTATTATTATTATTATTATTATTATTATTATTCATGTGTGTGAACTAGGCATGCATTCCTATAGAGTTAGTGTAAAAGCATAACAAAATACCAATTTTCTCTTCACAATTGGATAGTATGATCATAAGAAAATATAAAATTGATTATATTAAAACATAACAAATATCCTTTACTTTTTCGTAGGTTATATTTATATTGTCGAAATTAATAAGTCTAAAAAATTAAAATACTATTTAGAATTCGAAATAGCCTTTCAAAAAGTCTCCAAAATAAACCTTTACATTGTTTTTACAAATTACTTAATGGTATGTTCAAGTATTCACGATCAACTTCATAAACATGACATGTTTCTCTTTGTATTGTTTTCATTTTAATTTTTTTTTAATTCTGTTATACAAAGTGATACCATTTTAACTCATAACTTGTTCATATCTCTTTAGACTTAGGTTTGATGTAAGTGAATTTCTATACATTGTTTATTGCGCTTTTTGATATGTTTTCATGTATTCTTGAATGGTACGCAGTGCATGTGAAGTATGTATAACCTACATATTCAAGAATTTAGTTGATGTAAATTTGATATAAATTCACATACAGAATTTAACCAATATAAAAATTCTAGTTCATTTTACTTTATTTGTAATTCTTGTTACATTTAATCTTTTAACATTAACATGTTATAAAGATTTAAGAGAAAATTTTTAAAAGTAAAAACCTTTTAAAAAATATTTTGTCAATCAATTCACCTTTTTTTTCGCTTAAAACGTTTAAACAGTCAACTAGTTTTGAAGCGATGTATTATTTAAAGACTCTTTCTTAAGATATTAATTAGCGTTATAAAGTCAAAGATAAATAAATGAAATAATTTGATTATGAAAGTGTTGGTAGGAAAATTCGATATATGAATAAAAAATCGAAAGAAGAAATTCGATGACCATGTGTTGGAGAAAATCGAAAATCTGAATCGAAAATGGATAGGAGAAATTCGATGACCATGTGTTATGGAAAATCGAGAATCTGAATCGAAAATGGATAGGAGAAATTCGATGAACATGATTGGGAGTAAAAAATCGATAATAAGTATTGAGTGTGAAGTTAAGTTTGAGGGAAGTCAGAAGCAGTTCAAAGTACTTGATGGTTGAGGTCGAGATCGAGGGAACAATTATCATGCACATGAGAACATGGGTAGCGGTTTCTAAACCGTGGCTGAGGTCGACATCGAGGGAACATTTAGCGTGCACATGGGAACATGGGTAGCGGTTTCTAAACCATGGCTGAGGTCGAGATCGAGGGAGCAGTTATCTCGTGCATGGGAACATGGGGTAGCGGTTTCTAAACCGTTCTTAGGTGGTTATGTTGAAGAAGGCTATAAATAGAACGAAACACGAAGAAGGAAGGGGAATTTCAGAGGTATCAGAAATCTAGTGTACAAGTCTACTAGAGAACGACGAATCATGGAGTGTCTGGCAATCTGGATTTCCACTTTTATTGACTTTTGTTACCGCTTTCTGTACTTTCCCTAGTAATTTATCTTTAATGCAATTAAATTCATCTGTCTGTACTTTCCAGTTATTTCAATTCCTTGTCATTTACACTTGTGCAATTTTAGATTCTGCATTACTTTTCGTCTCGATATCTTTTACCAATTCCTTGTCATTTACTCTTATGCAATTTAAAATTCGGTATTCGTCTCGATATCTTTTAACGATTTTCTTTACTTTCCCGGTAATTTATCTACTTGCAAGTTAAATTTACTTTCCAGTTATTTCGATTAATTGGTCATTTACTCTTGTGCAATTTAACTTTATGTATTACTTTTTTGCTTCGACACCTTTTTACTGCTTTCTTTACTTCAGCTGATTTTCATATTCTCGAGTCTCTTAATACAAAAAAAAAACAAAAAAAACTTTCAATTTCAGCCTGTATGCTTTTTAATACTTTCGATTTTCATACATTTTTTTATTGAATAACTGTTTGCTAGCCTAAATAAAAAGAACTTACGGTGGCTGAAATTTGGTTAGAACTTAGTCTTTAGGAAATCAAAACAATAAAAAATTTCACTAGAAACAAATTGGCGCGCCAGGTAGGGGTGGTGTGTTAAACACACAAAATTTGGCTAGTTCAAAAAGTGTATGAGATTAAGGAGTGGACGAATAGTAAGAATGAATCAAAATCCACCAAATAGTCAGTGTAACAGTGAGGTTCCTAATAGTCCAAATCCACCAAACACTGGGGGGCAAGTTCATAATGGAACTATGCCTATAATATCGAAAAATGTAAGTGCATCAATTCTAGTGAATAATAAACAAAGCCCAGAGACATTAGCAAATACTCAATTAATAGGGACTATAATGTCAAACAATATGCAAACTATGGGAAGCCCCGTAACAACATGTGCAGGTCCATATATGAGTGTAAGACCGCCTGGATTTACGTTTAACAATATGAATGGGGCTGGTACTTCAGTACAATGAAGTACGAGACCTAACCTAGGAATGCCCCAAAACCTAGGAACATTTCAAACCTTAGGAATGCCTCAAAATTTTGGAGTATCCCCGAATTTAGGTATATCCCAAAATTTAGTAACACCTCAGAATCCAAGAAATGCGCAAAGTTTAGGAACACAACAGATGTCTCCAATTCCAAACCAGGATAACAGAGCAAATCTGGATCATGGGAGATATGCATTCGATAGAGATTATCATCGATCTAATTTTGATGCTATCGAAAATGCTAGTACTGGACTTTCCAGTAATTCATTAGGGGTGTTTCGACAACAAATGGATGAAAGTAATTTCGAGATGGTTAATGTGTTGTCATAACAATTGACTACAGTATTAAACCCATTAATTCAAAATACTACTAGTAGTTTTGAGATATTAGCAGATCAAATGACACGTATCGGGGATGCATTGGCAATACCTCGACAGACGAGGGTTGAGAATAATGTTAATCAGGATCATAACCAAAACATCAATATTAATCCCCCTTATTTATTAAGGAGAAATCGAAATGCTGATCAATATCTGCATGTGAGGAATGATGCTCACATAAATTTAAATGGGGGGTTTCAAAATATGTATAATCAGAATAACATGCAGTACAATCATGTGTTGGGTCAAAGGATGAATCTCCAAGGAGTGGAATTATGACCACTTAACCAACCATACTTTGTTTCTCCTTTTTCAAATACGATTCTCGCGACAGAATTACCTCGACAATATAAAGTACCTAAGTTCACAAAATTTGCCAGAAAAATCGGTGAATCCACTATAGAGCATGTGGCACGATATCAAATCGAATGTAGAGATATAGCTATGAATGAGGAATTAAAAATGAAATACTTCCCTAGTTCATTAACAAAGAATGCCTTCACTTGGTTTACCATTTTGCCACCTAACTCGATATATAATTGGCTGCAGTTGGAAAGGAATTTTCATGAGCAATTTTTTAGGGGAGAAACTCAAGTAAGTCTCATCGACTTAATGAATATAAAAAAATATAATCATGAGAGTATAGATGATTATTTGAATAGATTTAGACAAATGAAATGAAGATGTTTCACTCAGATTCCCGAATTTGAATTAGTTAGAATGACCTCTGCTGGTTTAGAATTCTCGATTAGAAAGAAGTTGGTTAATTTACCGTTGAATAACATGGCTCAATTAGCCGATAAAGTAAGAAAAGTGGAACAAATCGAGTATGAGAAGGAAAGATATAGGAAATTTGAGAAACCTATAAAGAAAGATAGGGTGACATACATAAATGAAATATATGAAGAGAATCCTAAGACAGAGGTAGAAAATGAAGATTTTATTGATGAGAAAGTAAACATAGCAGATCTCAAAGTGGGAGCTCCATATATTAGCAAATTGTTGTAGAAAAATGAGGTAAAAGAAAAAATGACAAATCGAACATATACTTTTGATGTAACAAAAGTAGATAAAATCTTCGATATTTTATTGAAAGATAAACAGATTAAATTGAGTGATAATCATAAATTTCCTTCTTTAGATCAAAGAAATTGTCGAAAATATTGCAAATTTCATAATATTTATGGGCATTGGACTAATAATTGTATACATTTCAGGAACACGATTCAAGATGCAATCGACCAAGGAAGGTTAAAATTTGAGGAGATGTCGATGAAAGTGGATACTAGTCCATTTGAAGTTCAGGTGGGGTATGTTGAGTCTCAGTCAGACATTACTGAAGATGCCCGATTGGTAAATTCAGCCTTTATGGGTATGGTCAATGTTACTAAAGATGTTGATCCTAGACATGTCAAAATGGACATGTCAGAGGAAGACATAGAGTTCGATTTAAATGAGTTCGAGGAAGAATTCGAGAGAGAGATTTATCCTCAAATAGAGGATTCCCTCGTTGAATTTTTAACCAGAAAGAAAGAGAAGGATGAAGATGTGGCATTATGTCCACAATGTAGTGCGTGAAAGTGATCCTAGCAAAGATCTCATTGATTTGATGAAGTCAAAGATAAAGTCAAAGGTCAACTCTGCAACAGTCAAACAAGTCACTCAGAAGAATGGAGCTGAAGACTTAGTGTGTCTTAACAGAAAGCTTAGGTAAAACCACTTTACCTTTTCCACTGCATAAAGCTTCTTCACTCAATTTGCAAAATGCCTCAAAAATAGTTTTAAACAAATAAAAAACAAAAGCATTTTGGCAAAGAATTTTCTTAAACAAGTTATTAACTGATAAAGGTTTGAAAGAATCAATTTAAAACACTTAGAATGTTTTAAAAAGTGTTTTTACAATATTTTAATCGATACAAACTTCTTTTAATCGATTAAAACTCTTTATGACCGATTAGAATTCGAATATAATAGGTCAGAATGCAATATAATCGATCAGATCTTAAATATGAGCGATTAGAATTATTTTAATCGATTAAAACACGTTTCAATCGATTAAAATCACTTTGGATGTCAGGATGATCGATCAGAATGAGATTATGACCGATCGAAGTTTGTTATGATCGATCAGAATTGAATTATGACCGATCAGAACTTATTTCAATCGATTAAAACA
>OY731400.1:54073295-54092737 GCA_963425845.1 Sphenostylis stenocarpa
AATGTAAATCGGTCGCTAACAAATTAGCGACTTGACCTTTTGCGACGAACCATTTCAGTCGCTAACAGAATAGCGACCGATTTTTTGTCATTAGCGACCGATTTTTTTGGTCGCTAATAGTGTTTTTTCTTGTAGTGAGCTGTTTATTATTTTTCAAAATGGGTAGAAGCAATCCCGTTAAAAGATGTCGATCAACAAGATGTGATTGATTTCATTGAAGAATATATTGTTTATCAATTTGGAATACCACAGTCTATTACTGTTGATAGAGGGACAATTTTTACAGGTAAGAAGATGGTTAAATATGCTGAATTGAGGAATATTCAGTTATTAGTATTGACTCCATATTATGCTCAGGCTAATGGACAGGTTGAAGCAATTAATAAAATAATTATTGGTTTAATCAAGAAACATGTCGGTAACAAACCAAAGACTTGGCATGAAACGTTATTACAGATTTTGTGGGCCTATCGAAATTCGCCGAAAGATTCCCTACAGAATACACCATATAAGTTAGTATATGGGCATGATGCAGTTTTACCCATCGAAATCAATATTGAGTCAACTCGAATACAAAAACAAAATGATTTGCCTAGTTGCGATTATTAGAATTTGATGTATGACGAGTTAAATGAACTTGATGAGATAAGATTGCAAGCGTTAAATAACATTATTCTACAAAAAAGTCAAATTGTTCGAGTTTATAACAAGAAAGTTTGACAGAAAATATTTAGAGAAGGTGATTTAGTTTGGAAAACGATTTTGCCGATGGATAAGAAGTCTAAAAGTTATGGCAAATGGTCACCGAATTGGGAAAGGCCTTTTGAAATTGTTAAAGTATTATCGGGTAATGCTTATTCGATTTTTGATTGACATAGTAAAGAGAAAGTACTATCGATAAATGGGAAGTACTTAAAAGATTATAAACCTTGAATAAGGAAAATAAGCATTCACAATTGATTAAGATATAATGTGTTACAAAACTTGATATTGAAGATCAGAGCTGATCAAAATCTGTCAATAATTGAGTCCAAGAAGAAAGATTCGAATTTTCTTCGGGAATCGTCTTGTTCTTTGAGTTGTCGAAGTCTATTTCTCCAGTTCTTCGATCTTACCTTTAGTAGCCACTGCTACTTCAGCATCGAAACTCTTTGGGAGACTGTCATCGGGGAATGAATCGATAGCAGTAAGGATCTCTTCGATGTCATGGGCGGTTAAGATGAATAACTTGAGGGAGTGACATCATCTTCAGACAACAGAATATCGAGAATCGAAAATAGATCTTCTTCAATAGCAATTCTATATTGTGATAAAGTCTTCAAGAATATGATAATTCTGTCGAGGCAATGAAGTCGAAGTTTATTCGATTGATGGTGTTTTTTCTTGGACTGAGGGAGATACTAGTTGATTCAACAGGGGATGTTCGGGAGTGTTTTAGGTAAGGGTAGTATGATAGTTTCGATATTGAAATTTCTTTGTCTGTGGGTTTTAGAGAAATTAAGTTTAAGAGGGTTGTAGTATTCTCGATAAAAGTTTTTGAATCGAGATATTTAAAGATAGTGGAAGTATTTACTTTTCTTGGTTTTCGATTTATCGTGCATAAGGAGTCGATTTTCGTTTGGATTGTATCAAAGTCAGAATGACTTCTTGGAAAATTATCGATTTGGAAAAATGGTGAAGCTTGACTTAAACCAAATTGCCTCGAGAGAAGCTAAGGGTAGTTGAGACAAGTAATATTAATGAGGGGAATGGTTTAAATTGATGTGATAATAAAAAACAGCTTTATATGGCTTCAGAACATTTAAAGAGTTGAGGTAGACACTTTTTGAAAGAATACAAAATTCGCACAAATGTTTTTATTCTTTCAAGGGGGCATTTTGTTGGTGGGAGAAATCGATATATGAATTGAAAATCGAAAGAAGAAATTCGATGACCATGTGTTGAGGAAAATAAAAAATCTGAATCGAAAATGGATAGGAGAAATTCGATGACAATGTGTTAGGAAAAATCGAGAATCTGAATCAAAAATGGATAGGAGAAATTTGATGACCATGTGTTATGGAAAATCGAGAATCTGAATCGAAAATGGATAGGAGAAATTCGATGAACATGATTGGGAGTAAAAAATCGATAATAAGTATTGAGTGTGAAGTTAAGTTTGAGGGAAGTCAGAAGCAGTTCAAAGTACTCGATGACTGAGGTCGAGATCGAGGGAACAATTATCATGCACATGGGAACATGGGTAGCAGTTTCTAAACCGTGGCTGAGGTAGAGATCGAGGGAACAGTTAGCGTGTACATGGGAACATGGGTAGCGGTTTCTAAACCGTGGCTGAGGTCGAGATCGAGGGAGCAGTTATCTCGTGCATGGGAACATGGGGTAGCATGAAGAAGGAAGGGAAATTTCAGAGGTATCAGAAATCTAGTGTACAAGTCTACTGAAGAACGACAAATCATGGAGTTTCTGGCAATCTGGATTTCCACTTTTATTGACTTTTGTTACCGCTTTCTGTATTTTCCCTGGTAATTTATCTTTAATGCAATTTAAATTCATCTGTCTGTACTTTCCATTTATTTCAATTCTTTGTCATCTACTCTTGTGCAATTTAAGATTATGCATTACTTTTCGTCTCGATATCTTTTACCAATTCTTTGTCATTTACTCTTATGCAATTTAAAATTCCGCATTCGTCTCAATATCTTTTAACGTTTTTCTTTACTTTTCCGGTAATTTATCTACTTGCAAGTTAAATTTACTTTCCTGTACTTTCCAGTTATTTCAATTACTTGGTCATTTACTCTTGTGCAATTTAACTTTATGTATTACTTTTTTGCTTCAACACCTTTTTACGGCTTTCTTTACTTTTGCTGATTTTCATATTCTCGAGTCTCTTAATAAAAAAAAAATACAAAAAAAGAACTTTCGATTTCAGCTTGTACGCTTTTTAATACTTTCAATTTTCATACATTTTTTATTAAAAAACTGTTTGCTAGCCTAAATAAAAAGAACTTACGGTGACTGAAATTTGGTTAGAACTTAATCTTTAGGAAATTGAAACAACTAAAAATTTCACCAAAAATAAAAAATATATCACTTAAGTAACTCGTGGTTGCTCAAGCGAAATACAAATAGAAAAAATAGAGTTTATCACTTAAGTGATCATTCATCACTGAAAAGACTTATATACAAAATGTTAGAATTACTTTTAAAGAGCACATCACTCAAGCATTACACTTGATGAGTGAGTGTTGTAGTTAATACTCTACGACAATCTACTGTAGAAAAACAAAATCAAATAAAGTTATTTTGTAAGTATATTTGTTAAATAATTAACAAGATGAATATTCAAGGAATACTCATTTGTTATGAGAATTATTTTAAATGTTCAAAAGTAATATAATGATATATATTTAATAAATGGGATGCAATATTGTTGATGTGAGATTATGTGTAGTAGTATGAAAAGTGGATGGTAGTTACAAAAGAGGTATCATTAAGTTATGACAAATAATGTGTGTTAGATTGACAAATTTAATGAGATATTCAAGTTTTACATATAATTTTAAATCACATTGATTAAAGAATGAGGTGATGAGCGGTTAAAAGAAGTTTTTGTCACCTATTCAAATATGTATTCATCTATAATAACAACGATGACTAGAACTAAGTTACATGTGAAAACTATTGTAATGGTACTAATATTAGAGTATAATACAGTGTGTCAATTATGAGATACATTATATATACTAGTTTTTAAGTTTAAAACTTAATACAAATATTCTAAATTTTTTATATATATTAATATATTATTGATATAATATGATTGCTTCCTAGTAGATAGAATTTATTTGTCTAATTGTAAAATTCCAATTGTTTGAGAATGTATTATGATACAATTCTAATACATATTAAATATATAGAATGTATATGCAAGAATATATCCATAATATTATTTATTATAAGATTTCTAGGTCATTAAACAACTTTACTAATATTTGATTATGGTTTAATAATGCATTTTATTCCTGTAAAATTTCTTAAGTTCTTTTTCACTTAATTATGTCCTTTTTAAGTAAAAAACTATTGAACAAATGTGCGGTTGCGCTGCATTTTCCTCTGCATAAAACCATTTAATTATTCATTTTCTTTCACAGAATTTGAAAATTGATAATGCGTTTCAACTACGAAATAAATTTTTTAATATTTAAATTAAAAAATCAATAAACTTTACAACATTTACAGGATCTAAAATTAAGATCTATGTAGAAAGCAAACTTTGACTTTTTATTGTACGTTGCGTGATGGAATTAATTTGATATTTCGCTCAAGCGTTCAGGGAAAAAAGTTTGACAGAATTTATTTGACTTAAAATGTTGAACATTCTAAGTAGAAAATGACTATTTATAGTAATTTAGGAAAAAGAAAATCAATCCACTTATTAACGTTACTTCATTCGAAGAATATAGAGATTTAATTATTTGAAAATCACTTAAAATACAGGGTCTACATTACAGAGAAATCAAAATCACTTATAAATTTCTTCATTGATGAGAACCTTCAATTTACTGACTAAATAAATTAATAAATTTTATCATTTTATGAAAAAAAAAACAAAATTATATATATATTTTCCAATACTAGTCAATTATATAGTTAGCTTTAATGCTGACGTCATTGAATATTTGGTCAACGGTGGTGAATAGTTCTGTTGCCATGCGCACCTAACTTTTCTCTAAGATTAGATAATCCAAATTGCCTTATAAATATTAATTGATACGATTCAAAGTGAATATTCACGAGTCTCAAGTTGAAAAATTGAGTATGAATTTGAATTGATTTCAAATGAAGTAATATTATAATATTTATGTTGAATAACAAAGTTATTACAACAAAATTTTCAAAACATAAATCACTATTACAATATTAAACTTTAACTAAGATTAACTTAATAAAAAAAAACAATTTTTTAAAACGTTGATTCAAACACATACCTAATCCGATACGGATATTACAAAGTTATATTTTAATTTTTTGAAAATTCATTGTTTGAATATTTTTACTCAACTCACTAAAGTAAACTTAGTGATGAAATGGTTGAATATTTATATACGAAGTGTCACTATTATTATAAAAAATAGAAAATTTTAATCGGCAGGTGTTTGTATTATTGGTTTGGCAAATTTTTTAAAATTTTATAAATTTATTATTATGGACGCTAATATTGGGATTAAGAATGAAGAATGTTTTAGTCTCTATATATTATAATAATATTTGTGGTGAATTAAGAAAAAAATATGGAAATTATTCTTCCATTTAACTTCTAAAAAATAATGGGACTTATTGAACGTTCCAATAATTAACATTTTAGATAATAATAGAAAAAAACATAATTTAACACACCAACTTTTCAAAAACGAAAATATTATCTTGAAATGACTTTACACGACTATTAATTCGATTTGTTGGAAAATAAGAGCACGTGAACGTTAAAGTTTGAACTTAACAATTTGGAAAGTCGAGGAATATATAGTAAAAGAGTTTATCTCGATTAAATTATAATTTCGTAGAGAAACCGCCTCCTATGTGGCTGTCTATTTTGACTATTAATAATTTATTATTATATAAAATGAATGATGGGGATGTTATAATAATAAAATTAATCTGTAATGATGAATTGAGGGTAGGTCGAGCTCTTAGCCCATCTACTTCGTTTCCTTCATCTACTTCGTTATGAACATAATGGCAAATTAGCCCTACATGTGCTTCTGGTGGTGTTCTTATTTTTTATGATTTTTTAGTCATGGTGTTCTGTACATGGTCCAACTTGTAGACTCGTCTATCATTTTTTTTTTTATATTTTTATATTCTTCCTAGCAGAACTTTTTAGTTATTGAATAAAAAAATTCAATGTATATATATATATATATATATATATATATATATATATATATATATATATATTATATATATATATATATATATATATATATATATATATATATATGAACTCATTCAATGAAATAAAAGTAAAAACATATAATAAGGTTTTATTATCACCGTACCATACGAAAAGTAATTAATATTATTCGATATAAAAAATAGTGATTTGTGTCTATTAAACAAAAAGAAAGTTATTGAAAATTCATCTTCTTAAAATAAATAAAAACGTAAATATTATAATCCTATATTTATTAACTTCTGAAGTGAATTTCAAATCAACCCTGTTAAGATTATTTAAAAGAGTGAAAGTTTTCAAATTCAATGTATAATAAAATGATATTAATTATTTAATTTCAAGTGGGAGATAAAAATGCACTTTGTCCCATCCATGGAATACTTTTAACTTTGTTGTTGATAAAATGGCAAGACTCAAGCAAGAGCACCATTTGTTAGGTTGGTTAGTCCTATGGCAAGTGATCCGAAGCGAAGTTGCCCAGAAGCACTCGAGTTGGCACAACATTTTTTGACTCAACCTATCTATCACTTTCTCAGTTACATGTATCAACCCAACATGATATAAAAAAATCACAGCAGGATATTTTAGACCGGAGATGTAGTAGGTGGTATAAAGACTTTTCTGGGTTTCCTTAAAATAAAAAAATTCAATCTACTACACTATTACATTTTGTTAAATAATAAAAGTATGTATTCAATTCCTGGTCTAATCTCGAATAAAACAAAACAATCGGAATAAAAAAATCTAGAAGGCCCACAAACATACAGGAAAAATATATATCCGACACAAGAAATGTTCCCATAAGGTGTCAATCAGATGCTATATAAGGGAAGCGTGGCAAGGTTGTTTCCTCAGGCCAAAATCTTGGTTAACTAGCTTCAAACTCGGGATCACAGAAACGAAGGTCAAACAAACACATACACCATCATGTTGCTCGAACTTACCATTGGTTTGTTGGTGCTAGCTTTGTTTCTGCACTTGCGTCCCACACCAACTGCTAAATCAAAGGCCCTTCGCCACCTTCCAAACCCTCCTAGTCCAAAGCCTCGTCTTCCATTTATTGGTCACCTTCACCTTCTAAAGGACAAACTTCTCCACCATGCCCTCATCGATCTATCCGAACGCTATGGTCCTTTGTACTCTCTGTACTTCGGGTCTATGCCAACCGTTGTTGCCTCCACCCCTGAGTTGTTCAAACTCTTCCTTCAAACCCACGAAGCTGCTTCCTTCAACACAAGGTTCCAAACCTCCGCCATAAGGCGCCTCACTTATGACAACTCAGTGGCCATGGTTCCCTTTGGACCTTACTGGAAGTTCATCAGGAAGCTCATCATGAACGACCTTCTCAACGCCACCACCGTCAACAAGTTGAGGCCCTTGAGGACCCAACAGATTCGCAAGTTCCTCAAGGTGATGGCCCAAAGTGCACAGGCTCAACAGCCCCTTAACGTCACCGAGGAGCTTCTCAAGTGGACCAACAGCACCATCTCCATGATGATGTTGGGTGAGGCTGAAGAGATTAGAGATATTGCTCGCGAGGTGCTTAAGATTTTTGGAGAGTACAGTCTCACTGACTTCATCTGGCCCTTGAAGAAGCTCAAGTTTGGACAGTATGAGAAGAGGATTGATGAAATATTCAACAAGTTCGACCCTGTCATCGAGAGGGTTATCAAGAAGCGCCGAGAGATCATGAGAAGGAGAAAGAACGGAGAAGTTGTTGAGGAAGAACAGAGCGGGGTTTTCCTAGACACTTTGCTTGAATTCGCTGAGGACGAGACCATGGAGATCAAAATTACCAAGGAACAAATCAAGGGTCTTATTGTCGTAAGTTTCATACTTCCTTTTTCTTGGTCGGCTTCATTATATATATTTAATAATAAATATCAAAATCAAAATCAAAATCAAACTAAACTATCCTAGGGATAAGTCTCTAGAAAGTGTTGAAGTATTTAATGAAGGAATTGTTAATGCTATACTCAATAATTGTGATTGTTATTATAGTATTAAATGACCGAAATAGATCTTTATAAGGTGGCAGTGGGACATGCATTGTATATATAAAGACCAAAAGTATATATTTTATTGAACAAGAGGGAAGTTAAATGGTTTTATATGTCAAGTGGCAACTAATACGAATACACAATCGTTTGTGTGTGTAGGACTTCTTCTCGGCAGGGACAGATTCCACAGCCGTGGCAACAGAGTGGGCTTTGGCAGAGCTGATCAACAACCCTAAAGTGTTGCAAAAGGCTCGGGAGGAGGTGTACAGTGTTGTGGGAAAAGATAGAGTTGTTGATGAAGTTGACACTCAAAACCTCCCCTACATTAGGGCCATTGTGAAGGAGACATTCCGCATGCACCCACCACTCCCTGTGGTGAAAAGAAAGTGTGTGGAAGAGTGTGAGATTGATGGGTGTGTGATCCCAGAGGGAGCATTGATACTTTTCAATGTGTGGGCTGTAGGAAGAGACCCTAAATACTGGGACAGACCATTGGAATTTCGTCCTGAGAGATTCTTAGAAACTGGAGCTGAAGGGGAAGCTGGCCCTCTTGATCTAAGGGGGCAGCATTTTCAACTTCTCCCATTTGGGTCAGGTAGAAGAATGTGCCCTGGAGTGAATTTGGCTACTTCTGGAATGGCAACACTTCTTGCATCTGTTATCCAGTGCTTTGACCTGCAAGTGGTGGGCCCGCAAGGACAAATATTGAAAGGAAAAGACGCCAAAGTGAGCATGGAAGAGAGAGCTGGCCTCACTGTTCCAAGGGCACACAATCTGGAGTGTGTTCCAGTTGCAAGGATTAGCGTTGCATCAAAACTCCTTTCCTAGTTCATAACATATATACGACAATAGTGTCTTGCCACGCTTGCAGTTTCTTTTGTGTTTAATAATAATAATTTCAATAAGGTGTCTCTGATACTTAATGAAGTATAAGGACACATATATTCACATGCATGTAACATCCACTCCACTTTGTCTGTTTGGTACCAATGTCGTGTAGAAATTTTGGATAATAAGTCAATTTTTTTGGAGAAACTTATAATGTACTATATTTATATTATCAGTCCCTTGTAATAAATAATATTTTAACTGTTTGAATTGCAATTTTTTTTATTAAAATAATCAAGTAATTTCGATCTTTTCTTCTCAATAGATAAGATATAAGACATAAGGTAGTTTAACATTGTTGATTTTTAGTAAGATTTAAATAATTTTAACTTTAAAACTTTTCTCCATGGAAACTACAGTTGCTACTATTGCTATAAGTAATGAAAAAATCGTGTTGATCTTTAAATGAAATAATTCAAAAAGAAAAAAAGGAAGATTGTGTAAACTTCAAACCTGTTCCTACAGGGCGGGATTCTCCGATTTCCACTTAAAACAATATCCAATCTTCTCTTTAAAGATTCACTCCAATTTTCCGACACTCAGTTGAAGAATAGGTAACATAATAATAACATAAAATTTTATGAATAGTGCATATTTTGAAATTGTATTCTATTTATGGTATTCTGAATAAATATTTTACTTGATAGACCTTATCTTTGATGATATTTAATTGCAGTTAACTTTAATTGTTCGATTATCTATATTAATTTAGCTTATTTAACTAACTCTAATTAGGTATTGTGATCCTTTTGATAAGATTATGTGTGATTGGACTTCATTATGAGTGAAAATTGTTGGATGTAATACATTGCTCACTAGTAATTAATTATATTCTATGTTAGAGGGGGAGAAAAGGGGTCATGACCACCCCAAACTTTAGTAATTTTTTTGAGTACTATGAATAAAAAACAAATATTGGTCTCCCGTGATGTATTATCCCACGATATGTTATAACTTCTCTCTATTATATATTATCGAGCCACTTCCGTCAAATATAATGCAACCCACTTTTTTAATTTTTTTATTAAAAAATAAATAAAAGACTCAGTTTGTTTGACAAATTTGTTATCTTCTCTCTCTTCAAAACAAAGAACACTTGTTTTGTTTCCTCCTCGTACTAAAAAACTTTAATCTCTCACATTTCAAAACTCAACCATTACACACGAAGGAACAAAAATCTTCTTCGTTGGTTGGCTTTGGTCCACCATTTGTCTCTTTCAATTCAACTTCATAGTTTACATTTTTATTTATTGCATACTTCCATTTTTATACTGCTTCTTACTTTCTCTATGTCTTGTTTTTCTTCCTTTTTTATACAAAAAAAACGTAACTTGTCATAGGGAATACGTGGGGTTATGTTGGGCAAACAAGACAATATTTTAATTTTATTTCTATTTGTATTATTATAGGTTATTAGAAAATTTGGAGTTGAATTCCTCAAATTGGAGCTCAATTCCTCAAATTTTGTTTCTATATTTTTTTATTTCCACTAGGTTAAAAGATGCATAAGAAAAAAACAATTGATTCTTTTTTTAAAAGAAAAGAAAGAGATGAAGAAGAAACACAACCTGGTAATGTTCAAAGAGTTGTTGATGTTAAAAAACCAAGAGTGTCAACAATAGAGCAACTTGTCCAACCACATAGGTCTAAGTCTTTAAGGATTAAGGAAATAGTTAATATTGATACTTTAATTCGTGATCCTGGAAAATGTCCACCAATTTAGAATTATCCTATTAATCAACAGGATGAAATTCGTAAGACATATATAAAGTTTGGTCCATATTAGTTTTTAATTGATGTGTATCCACTTTCTGGTGATGAAAATCATCCTCGCCGTTTTCAATCACATTGGTTTAAAAGATTTCCTTGGTTGGAGTATTCACCTGAAAAAGATGTAGTCTTTTGCTTTCCATGCTATTTATTTTCTAAAAAATCAAGTCCATTCATTACAAAAGGGTTTAGGCATTGGAAAAAAGTGAATAGTGGTAATGATTGTCCATTTTTATCTCATATGGGAAGAAGTCCTAATTCACCTCATAATGTTGCTCTCAAATCTTGTGAAGATTTTAAAAATCAATCTTGTCATATTGATAAATTGCTATGTAAGAAAACTTCATAACAAGTTTTGAATAATCGATTGCGTCTTAAAGCCTCAGTGGATGTTGTTAGATGGTTGACATTTCAAGCTTATGCTTTTAGAGGGCATGATGAAAGCATGAGATCTAGAAATCAAGGTATTTTTCTTGAAGTTGTAAAGCTTTTGGCTTGTTATAATAAAGAAGTAGATGAATTTGTTTTGAGAAATGTCCCTCAAAATGCAAAATACACTTCACCTACAATTCAAAAAGAGATTTTGCAAGTGTTTGCAAGGAAGGTGCAAAATGAAATAAGACAAGAGATTGGTGATGCAAAATTTTGTTTGATTGTTGATGAAGCTCGTGATGAATCTAAGAGAGAACAAATGATGCTTCTTATTAGATTTGTTGACAAAAATGGTTATATCAGAGAATGGTTATTGGATATGATACATGTGAGAGACACTACATCATCCACTCTTAAAAATGGGATTTGTTTAATATTATCTCATCATAATCTTAACATTCAAAATATTCGGGGCCAAGGATATGATGGAGCTAGAATATGAATGGGGAATGGAATGGTTTACAAGCTTTGATCCTTCAAGAATGTCCTTATGCATACTGTGTACAGTGTTTGGCTCATCAATTACAATTAGCTCTTGTTGCTTTCACTACAACAAAAACATCAAATAGTGACCGAATTTTCGGTCACTAAATGATCAAAATCGGTCACTAACTAAAATAGTGATCGAAATAGTAACCAAAATAGTAACCAACCCAAATCGGTCACTATTTCCTTGGTCGCTCATTTCAGTTCAGTGACCAATTGAGTTAGTCACTATATCGGTCCAGTACCTTAGAGTTAGAGACTGATACTCCAACCACTTAGCTACTAGGAATTTTTGATAATAGTTTATAAATAAATTATATTTATATACAAATAAAAATATATAAATAATATATATATATATATATATATATATATATATGTTGGATGTGAGGGCGCGCTCGAGGGTGAAAGTGTGTCGAGTAGATTTTTAAAATTTGATGTCAAATTTGTGAGCGGGTCTCTTTATATGAGTTTATAATTTAATGACACAATATAATCTTTATAATTTATTTATATAATGATATAAAATAATTTTTTTCTTTATTTATTTTTATTTTATTTTAATTTATTCTTCTTATATTTTTTTCTTCTATTATTTAATTAAAATTCTTATATTAAAATAATTTTTTCAATATTAAAAATAATTAAATATTTATTTTTAAAATTATTTAATTTAACAAATTATTATAAATTAATCAAATTATGATTATTAATAGAATAATTTTTTTCCTAACATGTATTATTATAAATTAATCAAAATCATCTTTTAATAATTATTTTTTCCAGACATAGATTAATTCATAATAATTTGTTAAATTAAATAATTTTAAAAATTAATTTTAAAAATAAATATTTAATTATTTTTAATAATGAAAAATTATTTTAATATAAGAATTTTAATTAAATAATAGAAGAAAAAAAAGATAAAAAGAATAAAATAAAATAAAATAAAAATAAATAAAGAAAATAATTATTTTATATCATTATATAAATAAATTATAAAGATTATATTCTATCATTAAATTACAAATCCATATAAAGAGACTCGCTCACAAATTTGACATCAAATTTTGAAAACTCACTCGACACACACTTTCACTCACTAGCGTGATCCTCACATCGAACATATAAATATATCAAAATATATAAATATATTTGTATTTATATATTTTATGTTTATATATTTACAGGGATATATATTTATTTGTACATAAATATAATTTATTTGTAAATTTTTATTAAAAAATTCTAACAGTTTAGTGGTTGGAGTATTAATATCTAATTCTAAGGTACTAGTTTTGAATCTTATTAGTAATAATTTTCATAATTTGATTAAAAAAAATTGTTAATAAGAGAAATTATATATTTTTGTGGAAATTAGAGCAATTAAATTGTTGTTATGGACTAAAACTCAAAAAGTAAAAAATATAATTAAATAAAAGAAAAACTATATATTTTTGCATTTTTATTTTCAAATATTAGTTTTTTTATGAAATTATTTTTAATTAAAGTAATTAAAGTGATATATATATTTATTAAATTAAAATTCTTTATTTTAATTAATTATTTTGATTTTTTTAACAATTTTTTTTAAATAAAAATGATAAAACTTAAAATTAATTTCTAACTAAATCTTCAGAATTAATAGTATATTATATTATTATGTTTAATTAAATTTTAAAATAAGTTCACTTAATCTTTACACTTTTATAAAAATACTAATATAAACTTAAAATATTTATCCAATTACTAAATTATTTAAAATATTAATATAAATTTGAAATATCAATTCAATAATTAAAATAATTTTAATTTTTTTATAAATACATTGAAATACATTTTTATTAACATAAAAGTAATATATATATATATATATATATATATATATATATATATACAAAAAGAGACTAAATTAATAATTAATTTAATCATTATTATATATATAAAAGAGATTAAATTAATAATTATTTTAATGATTGAATCGGTGACTAATTTAATAATTAATTTTAATTTTTTTATTTACATACTAAATTAAAAAATAAAATAAAATAATTATATTACTAAATTATTTAATAAGTTAATAAACTATTTTTAAATTTTTTATAATGTTATTAAATTTTTTATCAATTATTTTAAATTATTAAGTAGATTTATATTTAATATATTTTTAAAATTTTTTTAAAAATTATTTATATAAATAAAAAATGGTCACTAATTTATATATTATTTGTTTAGTAACTGAAATTTTAGTCACTAAATCAGTCACTATATATAAAAAGAGAAATTAGTCACCAATTCGAGTTACTATTAGTAACTGAATTTTTCGATCACTAATTTCGATCACTATTAACCATTTTTCTAGTAGTGACTCGAATTAGTGACTCGATTTTGTGACTGAATCAGTGACCGATTTCCGTGACTGAAATTTTAGTCACTAAATCAGTCATTAAATATAAAACGGAAATCAGTCACTGATTCAGTTACTATCAGTGACTGAATTTTTTGGTTACTAATTTCGGTCACTATTAACCATTTTTCTAGTAGTGTTCAACGAAAGAAGTAGTTGATGTTCGTGCCTTTTTTCAAAACTTGACTATGATTGTCAATGTTGTGTGTTCTTCTTGTAAACATAATGATGAGTTGCAAGCTGCATTTGTAAATGAAGTTGCTCATTTGGTTTCAAATGATGAGATTGAGACTGGAAGAGGACTTAATCAAATTGGCACATTACAAAGGCCAGGAGACACTAGGTGGAACTCCCATTTCAATTCAATATGTAGTCTTTTTCGACTGTACAATGCAACTAATTTGGTCCTTGAAGATTTGGCCGTTAAAGGATCTACTTATTCTCAACGAGGTGATGCTGCTTTTGCTCTTAAAACATTGATCTCTTTTGACTTTGTTTTTGTTTTACATGTGATGAAAGACATTATGGGAATTACCGACAAACTTTGTCAAGCTTTGCAACAAAAGTCTCAAGATATTTTGAATGCTATGTCTTTGGTTTCTAGCACAAAATCATCAATTCAAAAGTTACGAGATTTTGGTTGGGAGGATGCACTAATTGGAAAAGTTACTTATTTTTGTAATAGTCAAGGTATTCCTATTCCTGACATGAGTGTTTCTTTCTCTGACATTATTCGATCATGTCGAAAAAAGGATTTTGTGACAGTTGAGAACCATTATCACATAGATATCTTTAATACTGTTATAGATTACTAATTGAAAGAATTGAATAACAGATTCAATGAACAAGCAATTGAGATTCTTAAATTGAGCACAACTTTGGATCCTAAAGATGCATTCAAGTCATTCAGTATTGGTGATATTTGTAGCCTTGTTAATAAATTCTACTCATCAGATTTCTCTGATCAAGAAAAGATCCAGTTGGAATATGAGTTGCAACATTATGAATTTGATGTGCTCAATGATACTTAATTTTAAAGTTTGTCCACTAGTGGTGAATTGTGTCAAAAATTAGTTGAGAGTGGAAAATCTGTCTTTTATCCTCTTATTGATAGATTATTACGACTTGTGTTTACTCTTCCAGTGTCAACTGCAACTACAGAACGTGCTTTTTCAGCTATGAAAATTATAAAAACAAGGTTGCGCAACAAGATGGAAGATGGTTTTCTTACAAATTACATGATTGTATATATTGAGAAAGAGATTGCAGAAAAATTTACTTCAGATATGATAATTGATGACTTTTATACTGTGAAACAACGACGAGCACAACTTCAAAATTAAAAGTTTGTTTGTTTTTTTTTTTAATCTTTTTATACATTTGACAATCTTAACTACTATTAACATATCATGTTTTTATCCTCATGTTATATTTTATCTTGCAGGTTGCCTTTTTTCTATGACATTGCGGAAAGTCTCAAATATATATTCTTGATAATGTTGATTTTTTGGTATTTAGAAGAAGTAACTTGACATAATGTCCTATGCAAGCTTCCTTGATGTAACATTTACAATTATATTTTCAAAGTTAAAGCTTCATTTTGTTATTTTTCTTGTTTAGTTTATGGCTAAATGACACTTAAAAATTTACTAATATTCTTTTAATCGATACATATTTATTAAGAATAATTTCATTTAAAGTTAAGAATGAATAAAAGTTTTAATCCGATCTTCTTTAAATTTGGCTTCCCATTAACTAAATTTTTAGCCCCATGAAAATAAATTCCTGTCTCTACCCTGCTCCATGTCATGTGTGATTAGACTCCACTTAGGGAATATTTCTCCAAATATGGATGATGAGTGTTTTGAGGTCTTACATGAAGTCTCAATATACGTTAGAAAATACCAATTCGAAAAGTATTGTGATGTACGAAGATATCATCCAATGTGCCGAGAGGATCTTGGCACTAATAAGAGTCGACTTAGAAGGTTAAATTAATAGAAATTACCGGACAATTAAAGTTTATTACAATTAGAGATCATCATGATCCCTATAAGAGTCTATCAAGTAAAAGACCAATTAGAGCACTATAAGTAATATAGTTTCTAAGCTATGCACTTTATGTCGTCATATGACTAAACAGTTAGGTCTGGTCCATGACAAGTTGTTTAACTTTACAAATATATTTTCGCGGATCTCAACTAAAATCGTGCCCATTACTTAAAAATTCGCATAAGAAATAATTTATGAATATATGGCATCACGAATGAAGGTCCAAACCTAATATTAGCTGTCAATGCAAGGAAATATTAGGGTTTTAGAAGGTAGAAAAAACTTAAGACAAATACTGCTGATCAAAGGGAACTTTTGAGCTGCAACATTTGACGTTGTCTACTGGAAAATAAAAGAAAACTACTTTTCCCACAACCTGAAAAGTGTAACCATGTGCAACATGCGAACAAACTCCCAGCCTCCCAGCCTGTAGGAGAAGACAAAAACCTCATGATGCAACAAATGATGTCCATGATGGAACAATTGTAAAAGCAGAACAAGGAAGCCTAATTGAGGGCGGAGAAGGCCAACAACGAGCAAGAACATTTATGCCAAAAGAACGAGGACCTTCAATAAAATTTATAGTGATTGTTAGTAAGAAGAGGGGAACTAGTGGATCCACCACCATAAACCGAGGAGTTCCAATTGTTTGTCCCTTCCATCCTAAGCAACTCGATCCCGACTCATTACCTCGTACCCAAGGTAAATCCTTTTGATGGCATAGGCGATCTGGTGACCCATATGAAGACATTCCAATCACAAATGCTCATTAGTGGAGGATCAAATAGAGTATGATGCAAGATGTTTGTTGTCACCCTCACTGTAACGACTCTAGATTGATTTAACAATTTATCTAATGAGATCATAACGTTTTTTGAGGAGTTATCTAAATTTTTTACAACCTAGTTTGCAGCAAATAGACTCAAGCTGCCATGACTATGTGACCTATCATAAAGCAACAGTGCTCGAAATCATTAAACGATTACCTAAGGCATTTTTGTGAGCTGACAGGTGAGAGTGCCTTAACCCGATGAAACAATGTTCACCGAAGCTTTTGTAAAAGGCGTGAGATCATGCCCCTTTGGGGAATCATTAATTCAAAGGCCAACAACAATAATGTTAGAGGTCAGATCCCAAGCTGCCTCCAACATAGAAGCAGAGGATGTCATGAGTCGTAAAAAGGAAGAGGAGAAATGAACTAACTATCACTAGAAGGATGGCTGAAGGAATGGTAAACGCTATGATACTAACTGCAAATACAACCGTCCTTAGACCTGACTTGAGGAAGGACATACACATTCCCTCCAACATGACAAATAAACAATATTAGGGGAAGTCAACACACTGAAGTTATTCACATACCTTAAAAGGGTGGATCAACGACTTAGTCTAAATCGGGACTCGTAGTGAGTTCCACGACATGTGAGGCCATAACATAGAAAAGTGTTACGTATTGATACAACAAATAGAAGAACCAAATCGCCAAGGATGCTTGTGGCATTACAACAAATGAGAAAAGGATGAATGGCGGAGAAAATCATAGAAGGGACAAAGGCGAACATGACACACCATACTCGGTGAACTCAACACTATTGTTGGAGTATTCATAGGGGGAGGCTGAACAAACTCAACCAAGAAATGATATTCAAGGGAAACTGTGAACGTGCTCTAGGTTGCCCCCACGATTGAACACGTATCGAGTAACAAACATTTATTAACATTCTTGGATGACAATCTTGAATGTGTCATTTCCCACCAAGATGACTCAACAGTCGTGTTGGTGGTAATGATGAGTTGAAATGTTCATTGAGTGTTGGTAGACCAGAGGAACTCAGCGGATATAATGTACTGGGATACATTCTTAGGACTTGGGGTCCTAATGGATTCCCTAAAACCTTTCGAAAGGATGCTAGTAGGGTTCACAGGAGAACAGGTCGAGGTTCATGGTTATACTGAGCTACAAACAACATTTGGGGTGGGCAACAAGCCAAAACCATCACCATGAGGTACTTGGTCGTAATGGTACAATCTTTCTACAACATTCTTTTAAAAGGACCTCTCTTAGTTGGCTCAAAGTGGTGGTTCCAATGGTGCTCCCAAAAATCAAGTACCTCATCGACAACGACCTCGTTGGAACAATATGTGTCAACCAATAGATAACACGGGTCTTACGAAAGCAGCTTATGCAATAAGCATACCTTCCACGTTACCTACAGAATAAGAAGTGACAAATTGCCCAACATAGGAAAATGTGAAGATATTTGCATGGTTGACACATGATATCCCAAGCATCGACCTTGATTTTATGTCATAAGCTCGCCATTGACTCAACAACAAAGCCTGTGATACAACAACGAAGAAAGTTTGGGATGAAAAAGCAACAAGAAATCAAAGAGAAAACTCACAAACTGTTAAACTTCGGTCACATCCACAAAATCTAGTACCCGACTTAGCTATCAAATGTTGTGATAGTAAAGAAATCCTCAGGGAAATGACGAATGTCCACGAACTTTACAGAGCTTAACAAAGCTTTCCCAAAGGACTCTTACCCTCTCCCGAATATAGACAGTCATATCGATAGAGCGTCTGAATGTAAATTACTAAGCTTCATGGACACATATTCCAGCTACAACTAGATCTTCATGCACCCCATGGACGAGGACAAAACAACCTTCATGGCCGATTTGAAGAATTATTGCTACAAGGTGATGCCATTCAGACTCAAGAATGCATAAGCAACTTACAAACGCTAATGGATAAAATCCTTTGTCTAATCCTCGATAGTAACATGAAAACATATGTCGATGATATTGTGGTAAAATCGGTAATAAGCTATGACAATTTCAAACACTTGGTCGAACTCTTCCACACCCATAATATATACAACTTAAAGCTAAATCCAAAGAAGTGTGTGTTCGGTGTATGATGCGGGAAATTCTTGGGCTTTATGCTAACCCATAAAGGCATCAAAGCAAACCCAGAGAAATGCTCGGCCATCATCAACATGAGAAACCCCTCAAACGCAAAGGAGGTTCAACAACTGTCAGGACGAATGGCCTCACTCTCGCGCTTCCCATTAAAAGAAGGAGATAAGGGTTTCCCTTACTACTAGTGTTTGCAAAAAAAAAATAAACAGTTTATGTGGACAGAGGAATATGAGCAAGCCTTTACAACGTTGAAGGAATTCTTATCTCATCCTTCAATGCTATCCAAAGACGGAGGGGAGCGCTTTGCAACTTTACATAACGACAACCGATTTAATTCATTAGTAGGGTCCTTAAAGCAGCAGAGAGTTGAAAGTGATTGTAGACCCCTAATTTTGCCCGGTCTCTCAAATAAAGATAAAAGAGATCACCCGTAACAAGATAAAGCTCGTCTAGCATTACAAATAAGAGCCAAGGAGACTTCCTACATGAAGATAAAGCTTCAACAGACGCATATCGGCATCAGC
>OY731400.1:54092837-54197991 GCA_963425845.1 Sphenostylis stenocarpa
CACCAAGTGCTTCATGTAAGACACTTGAGTTATTTCATCACTAGAATACCAACGTATAAGTGCCGATAGGGGATAAAACTCACTTAAAGCCTCAACGTCTAATACTTGAGGTTGGAGGGTTGTGCAATGTCTAAATAACTCACCTCATCATGTGATCGAGCACTTAGGTCGGATTTATGACAAGTTGCTTAAATCTACGAATATATCTTTGAGGATCTTACCTAAAATCGTGCTCGTTGTCTGGAAATTCACATAGAGAATAATAATTGAATATAGGACATCACTAACAAAGAAGCAAACCCAATATTAACAATCAATATACAGAAATATTAGGATTATGAAAAAAAAAAAAGCTTAAAACAAACACTATTAATCAAAGGAAAACTTTTGAACAACAACAATATAAATTTAATTTTAACTTGAACTAAGTTTGGTCTCTTCTATTACAAAATTAGCAAATATTCTTTAAACCATTTTAGATGATAAAATAACATTTTTATTAATCAAGATTAATTTATAAAAGTATCCTTTATTCATTAAATATTTGTTCAAATTTTCTAAAAAAAGAAAAGTTGTGAATTAATACGATATAACTCACAAATTAAGTGTATGAAAGTTTAACCACACGTACACGCATTTTGGAATGTAAAGTAAGAGTATTCAAAAAATTAAATTAAACTAAACATAACAATAATTAATTGAACTGAACTCAACTATAAATAAACTTAACAATTTTATTAAAACTAAAACAACTGTATTTTTAGTTCAATATTTAAAAACTAAACTATTAAAATACTTAAACTAGTAAGAAAAGTTGAAAAACATTACTTACAATAATCATTCATTGCCTGCTTTGAAGTTTTAAATCCCCGGATTTTGATCAGTTACGATTCATGTTAAGCTTTAGTTGTAACTTAAATCTAAGTTTCTTTTTAATGGATTGTTCTGTTTATGATCTAGAATCCTTATGTTAGGGTCCAAAAATTGTTATTATGTTTATTAAACAACATGATTTTCATTATTCAGGATTTATGGTAATAGATCTTAATTTTGGGATGAGATTTTTGAAACTGTACTTTTGAGGGAGAAGATCGTGTCATGATTGAACCATTAAATCAGTCACACAATGAGGTAATTTATTTGGACATCACACAACTCCCAACCTCAAGTATTAAACGATGATGCTCAAAATAGGTTAAATGACTGCATTATTATGTCATCATTTGATTATAGGATGAGACCCTTCATTCGGTCATCACATAGACTGTAGTCCTAAGTCACAGACGTTGAGGCTTAAGTAGATCCTATATTGAGTCGTTCGACCCAACTATTATAGTAATAACCAAAGTAAGCTATTATACTACTAATCAAAGTACGCTATTATACTATGAATTGTAAGGTCATTATGTTGTTCAACCTCACAAGGTCCTACCGTCGATTTTGTCATTCGACCTTAAAGGATCATCGTGTCAATTTTGTCGTCCAATTTCAAACCTTAGAATAAATCTACATAATGTCAAACTAGACCAAAATCAATCAACAATTATTCACAAATATATTTTTAATATTCTATGTACTAATGAATTCAAAACATAATAATTTTACTAATATAAATATTAAAGCAAATATCTTATTCCAAAGTAATAATATTTTTTATTAATTAAAAAGTAATAGAATTATTTCTTACTGAAAAACAAAAAATAATAACTATTAACTAATTTTTTTTATAAGGTTGTTTTCAAAAATACCTTACTTTTTCTTATTTTTAGTTTTTAATGTAAGATATTGTTATAAGAACATGATAACCATAATAAAAATTATAATATATTAATATTTTTAAATATTAAATTGAAGAATTAAATTATATTTTTAATTAACTTATTTTCTAAAGGATATAATCCTAAGTTATATATATATATATATATATATATATATATATAATACATTTTTTAAACTGGTTAATAAGAAATTGGTAAATGGGAATATAATAAATATAATAATAATAATAAATATATAAATAAATAGAAAAAATAAAAATCAACTTTAATATTAAATGTTAGGTTCACATAGGTGATTCTTATACATTGCTCATGAAAATATGGTACTCAAGTACAAGCTTGTTGTCTTTTCTAGATTAATTATCATGTCATCATCAATGAAACATGAGATTTATTATGATATTTTCTTTTTTTATAAAAGTATTTCCCTGATTTATTACCTTTTTATGGATGTTTCTTGTTTCTCTCATTTTTCTTGGCTTTTTTCCTTTTGTGTAGTAGGAAACACTTTACTGCGTTCCCCACACACAATACCAAATGTTACTATCAACAAATTCTCAAATTTTGATAAATTATAATTCTTGTGAAGTGAACTTGGTTGTAACTTAATCATAAGCCCTTTTTTTATTGGTCATTTTATTTTGAATTTAGAATCCTACACAACATGAGATTATATTATTATGTCTATTAAGTAGCTTAATTATTGTTATGCAATATTTATGGTGATAGATCATAATTTTAAATGAGATTTTCAGAATCATGAGAGAAAAGATCATGTTATGATCAAACTGTTTGATTGATCATATAATAGCATAATTTATTTGAACACTACAAAGTATAGATACTTTGATGAACTTCGCTACTAATAAATTAATTATTTTTTTCAAATTTTCTTCTAAAAAATTGTGTAACTTTATAAGAATTCTAATCCTAATTTTTTTATATGTAAAGTTCAATACAAGTTGTAGACTTTACCCGCTAAGAATTGTTTCAATTTAAAAATGCATGGCAATATATTAACAACTATATTGCACTTTGAGAGGAATCACACAAATTTAGTTAATTAGTAGAGGTGTTTTTTTAAAAGTTTTATAAACGGTCACAAAATTATATAATTATTGGCAAAAATATATAATTATTGGCAAAAATTTTAAACTACTATAATTTTTTAATTTAAAAGTTGATATAATATTATTGATAATAATTAGTTTTTTAATTTAAAAATTAGTAACAATATATTAAATTTAATTTAAACTAAAGTTATTATCTTTTAAAATCATTTATACCAACCTCCAAAACATTTATACGTTCTCGCACATGGATCTTTCATTTCTTACTGTTTATTGAAGCTTGCAAATCTTCCATACCAATCCCACCATGGAAGGTAATTTCTCTAGTTCTTTTTTCACTTTGTTTTATTTTTCCTGTTTTTGCTCTATTTCATTTTCCATGTTTTTTCTCTATTTCATTTTCCCTGTTTATTGATGCATCTCTATTTTTGCTTCTCTTAACTCTAGAATTTGCTGGATATCTTGCTCCAAATTTGTTACGATTACCACAACAGTTAGCTTAAATTGAATAGAGGTAATGTTTTTCTTCCAATTGATTTGGGGTTTAGGGATTACTTGTTTACTAATTTTATTAATTAGTGTGAATAAGTTTAGAGTTTATTTTATTAATTAGGGGGGTTGGAGTCCCATAAGGGCTTGTTTGGGTTGAGGTCAGTCCAGGAGTAGGAGGAGAGCATTTGCTCGAGAAAGTCATCGTGAGAGGTGGGGTCGAAGTGAGGGAGTTGTTGTTGCTGGTGGTGGTGTCGTTGTTGTTGTAATTGTTGTTGGTGGTGGTGTCGTTGTTGTTGTAATTGTTGTTGGTGGTGGTGGTGTTGGTTGTTGATGTGTGAATTTTGGATCTGGTTGGGGGTGGTGTGGAGGTCCTGGAGGGAGATTTGGGAAGAGATTAAGAGGGAGTTGATTCCTTGCATTTCTCTGCTACAAGGCTTCATAGTTGTGAAAGAGTGATGATGATGGGGACAAGGGTCTATCTGTGAGGTCTGGGTCGTTTAAATGAGAACATTCATTCACTCAAGATGATAGAGGAAGTGGGAAGCATTGTGTTTCAGAGATTTTCGGTTTCGGCCTTGAGGATTGGAAGCCAGTTATTTTCTGTGTAGTGTGTATCCAATTTCTCTTTAGTTTCTTCTACTGGATATTTTTAAATAGAAGAAGATGAGTACTCTCCTAACAAATTAATTAATTAATTAAAGCAAATCAAGAGTTTTATTTCTTAATACAGGGGCAATTTCGACTACAATTATTGCAATTTCCTCTGTCATTGTCTCTACTATTGTGTATCTAATTAGCTATCTTGTAAATGAATAATCTTTTCTTAGCTCATAAATACATACTTTAAGGATAAACTGAATACTTTGTATTAATAATGGTAGATGTGTATTATAATTGAAGATAAATATTAGTTAAAATAGAAAAAAAGTTATATTTATTTTAATATACAAGTAATACAAATATTTAACCTTTTGTTTGGAGCTATTATCAAAGGTTTATAATATCATAAGTACCTAAGTATATTTGATAATTAAGAAAAATGTGAAAAAAATGCTATATTTTGTCATTTTTTTTATGAAAAAAGGTAAATTCTTCTACTATATTTTTTTTATAAGGATATAATTTCGAGTCATATATTCACTAAAAGGTAATGTTTTTCCTTGAAAATCATTTGTTTGTTTTTATTATTTGTTTTTATAGATGTGGTTCATTAGGATAAAATATGAATTTATTATATATAAAGCATAGGAAATATTAATGTATCTTCTATACCTTGGTTTATGTACATAAAGGATATATAAAATATTTTTGCAACTTAATTATTTCTTACTTCACTGGACATATATAAAAATGGATAAATCATGGATTGATATGCCACGAAATACAATTGAATATTTGGATGAGCTGAATAAATTTTTAGATTTTGCATTTGAGAATCGATCTGTCAATGGTGCAATAATTTGTCCATGTCCTAAATGTCACTATGACAAATGGAAAACTAGAGAAGGTGTTTTTGACCACTTGATTTGCAAGCAATTTCCAACAAATTATAAAGTCTGGATTTGGCATGGGGAGACATATGAAACAATAGCATCAAGGGACAATGAAGTAGTAAATGTGTCATTACAAAATGGAAATCCAATGATAGATATGATAAATGATGCATTTGGGAGGAATAGACAACATGATGTAGAGTCTAACATGTGTGATGAACAAGTTGAGTTTGTAGAAGCCATGCCCAATGAAGAATGTGAAGAGTATGATGATTTGCTTAGAGATTGCAACCAAGAGTTATACGAAGGGTGCAAAAATTTTTCGAAGTTGTCTTTTCTATTAAGGTTATATCATATAAAATGTTTGTGTGGTATGACTGATAAGGCTATGACGATGATTTTAGAGTTATTGGCATATGCATTTTCATATGCAAAATTTCCTACTTCATTTTATGATGCAAAGAAGGTGATTTATAAGCTTGGTCTTAATTATACCAAGATAGATGTTTACCAAAAAAATTGCATGTTATATTGGGGAGAAGATGAAAAATTGGAGAGTTGTAAATATTGTAAGAAATCTAGATGGAAAGAAAAGGGTACTAGTAGCAAAAAGAAAATACCAACAAAGGTCTTACGATACTTCCCCTTAAAACCAAGGCTACAAAGATTATTTATGTGTCCAAAAACAGCGAAGTCTATGAGATGACATGTTTTAAACAATAACCAGGATGGACTATTGAGGCATCCAAGAGATGCTAAAGCATGGAAGAGTTTTGATCAACTTCACCCTGAGTTTGCTTTAGAACCTAGAAATGTTCGTCTTGGCCTTGCAGTTGATGGCTTCAATCCATATTGAACCATGAATAATAGTCATAATATATGGCCAGTGATTCTAATTCCATACAATTGACCTCCTTGGGAGTGCATGAAGCAATCTTGTTTTATTCTTTCTATGATCATCACAGGAAATAAAATGCCAGGCAACAAGATAGATATGTATCTATAACCTCTAGTGAAAGAGTTGAATGAGTTATGGACAGAAGGTGCAGAAACTTATGATGCTTTTTTGAAAGAAGTGTTCATAATGCAAGTGGCTCTCATGTGGACAATTAGTGATTTTCCTGGACTTTGTACTTTATCTGGGTGGAATACTTATACTGGTTATGTTTGCCCAACTTGTAATTTTGATACAGCACCTTGTCGACTAAGACGTAGTAACAAATGGTGTTTCATGGGTCATCGAAGATTTTTAGAAAGGAGTCATCAATTTAGATTGATGAAGAAACACTTTGATGGAACAATTGAGGAAAGAGGAGCACCAAAATCATTATCTGGATTAGAAATCATGAAACAACTTGATGCCATAACCTTTGATAGTAATTTTCAATCAAATAGTAGAGGGAACCAATGGAAGAAAAAAAGCATATTCTTCAATCTTCCATATTGGAGGGATAATCTTTTACGACATAACCTTGATGTCATGCATATTGAAAAGTATGTGTGTGATAATGTGTTGTATACTATGCTCAAAGGAGAAAAATCAAAAGATCATCTACAAGCTCGTCAAGATCTACAAGATATGGGGATAAAGGAAGATCTTTGGCCAGATGAAAATGGAAAATATATTCCTTTATTATTTACAATGACAAGAGATCAAAGAAAGATATTTCTCACCACATTTAAGAATGTAAAAATGCCAGATGGTTACTCAAGTAACATATCTCGTTGCATTGATGATGAAAACTCTAGGATATTTGGACTCAAGAGTCATGATTGTCACATCCTTATGCAACATTTACTTCCAATAGTTATACGTAATGTTTTACTTGATCATGTGATTGCAGTGTTGGTGGAGTTTTGCTCATTTTTTAAGGAATTATGTTGTCAAAGACTGAATGTCTCAGATCTTGACAAACTACAACATCGAATTGTGCTTACTCTTTGTCATTTGGAAATCCTTTTACCTCCATCATTTTTCACTGTGATGGTCCATTTAACTTGTCATCTTGTTGAAGAAGTGAAACTAGGAGGACCTATCTATTATTGTTGGATGTATCCAATTGAGAGGTAAATGTTTGTTATTATGTTTAACTCACTTATTTTGAAGAAGATATTAATTATTATTTTATTTTTGATAGGATGTTAGGACATTTGAAGTCTTTAGTACGGAATAGAGCACAACCTGAATGATCTATAAGTGAAATTTATTTAGCTGAAGAGACTCTAAATTTTTACTCATTATATGAAGAAGTTGAGTCAAGGTTGAATAGAAGTCGACGTGTTGATGACCGTCCTAATGATAGTGAACATTTCAAATCATTTATCCTCAAATAGGTAAACCAGTGGGAAGTTCATCAACTTTTACTCTTACACCATTATAAAAAATACAAGCACATCGGTATTTGCTTCTAAATTGTTCACAAGTCCAACCATACGTTGAGTAAGTATTTAGATATCTCATATGTTGTGAAAGTAATATTCTTCTCATGAATTAAATTTAACATTATATTCTTTTGTGGTAGTGAATTTAAAACATTCATAAAGAGGAAGACAAAAAATCGAATCTTTCAAATACAGAGTTAGAGAAGATAGTTAGTAAAGAATTTGCAAATTGGTTTCATCAGCGGGTAAGTTTAAACATATACTGCATAAAAATTATTTATAATTTATATTTATGACTAACAAGATTTTATATTTAGGTTACAAATCCAGACATTCCAGATGTCATTCCAGATGAAATAAAGTATTTAGCTAAAGGGCCAATAACAATTGCAAAAAGATACACTGCATATAACATTAATGGGTGAAAGTTTAGAACCATTGAACGAGATGAAGGTTTAAAAAAACAAAATAGTGGAATTTTTCTAACTTCAAACACATCATGTGTTGCAAGCAATGCTGATGGAAATTTGAGACGAGCAAATTTGCCATATTATGGGAAGTTAGAAGACATAATTGAACTTAACTATTACAGTTTTCTTAGAGTTGTCCCTTTTAGATGCAAGTGGGCAGATACTACACGTTCAAGAGGATTTAGAAAGGATGCTTGGAAATTTACTTTAGTAAATTTTTCTCAGTGTATTCACATAGATGAATGTGAAGAGCATGACCCATATATTGAAGTTTCACAAGCACAAATGGTGTATTATGTTGATGATGAAGTAAATAAAGGTTGTAGTGTTGTAGTTCATATGATGCCAAGGGATTTGTATGATATGGGAGAATTTGGGGAAGATACTACACTTGAAAGTGAATCATTCCATGAGTAAGATTTAAGCAATATATTTACAAATGAATCAGAGATAATAACATTGGAAAGGGATGATGTATATAATGAATTTTTTTATTTTAAGTCATGTTGAAAATTCCCTTCAAGGAAATACAAATATGTTTGAATAATTGAGAAATATCATGGTAAGTTAGTTCATTCATAAATCATGTTTTTCTATTTATTTTAAATCATACACATATATTATTGTTCTATTCCAAATATTGTTGTAATTGTATTGTTATAATATAACTTCTCTTGTTTGTTTTATATTGTAGTTATGATACAAACCAACCAGTGGACCCAGACCCAATAAGGAAGGATGACCCAATAGTAAGGAAACAAGCAAGAAAGAAGCTAGCGTGGATGACTGATTATGTCTGCGGACAAAATTAGAAGATCCTGATATGCTCAAATTATGTCTGCGGACAAAATTAGAAGATCCTGATATGCTCAAATTAATTCCTGAAATTTCTGTTACAAATTATTAGTTTAATTCCTGTTTTATTTCCCTAATTTTTGCTTGATTGTTAGCACCCAATTCCTTTTAATAGCTATGATGTAATCAAAACAGAGGAGAATAAAAGTTTTCAAGATCCTTTTTCCCCCAAATTATATTATTCTCTTTCCCTTAATTTTCTGAGGAGTGGACACTCACTCGAAGAGTGTTAAAACCTTTGAGCATTCTGCAGCATAGTGTATCATTGGTGCTTTCATCATGGACACAACTGAGCTTATGAGCGCCCTTCAATCCAATATCGATGCACAGATGGTAAAGTTTCGCGAATTACTCGAGTTCCATACCGAGTCGGTTCATTCCACACTCCACCAACACCTGGTAGAAGTTGATTCGAAGGTCGCAAACTTACACGTCGAAGGCAAAAAACAACCACGAGAATGAATTTGCCGGCGGACGTCACGTGCGTTGAAATTAAACGTACCACGTTTTGATGGTTCCAATCTCTTGGATTGGATTTTCCAGATTGAAGCTTTCTTCAACTTCCACGAAACTCCGGAAGAGTCCCGACTTCGGATCGTAGCCTTTCATCTTGACGGATGCGCTGCTGGCTGGTTCCAATGGGCAACACGTAACAATTTGTTACCATCATGGCCAATTTTTCTCACCGTCGTTCGCCACCGCTTCGGTCCAACTCGATACGAAGACATTGAAGGTGAACTCTCCAAATTAACTCAAACCGACTCTGTAGCTGATTTTCAAGCCCAGTTTGAAGAATTGATGAACAAGGTCAACGGTATCTCCGAATCACTACTCGATCAGCTTTTTCATTACGGGATCCGAAAAAGCATTTGAGACGGGAATTGCAATTTCATCGACCTCGCTACGTTAATGGAAACCTTCGCCATGGCCAGAGCATATGAGGCCCGTTTTGATGACACACCAACCATAGGCAAATTGTGGTCTCGCGGCCCACGACACTCCACGAGCTCACATACCCAACCTAACCACAATCAAACAAACCGATCCAATTCAAATCCAAATAACCCATCAAACAATACTGCAACATCGTTACCACCACTCTTACCCACACCACACTCAAACTCGTCGTGCGGAACATGCCCTCTGCCAGAACTCCGAGACCGCCGTTCAAAAGGTCTCTGTTTTAAATGTGATGAGAAATGGAACCCATCTCACCGATGCCAAAACCGCGTGCTTATCCTCATGGGAGCGGATGAAGAGGAACCCCCACCGGAATCCGAGGATAACTCAATAGATGATGTCTCGGGTGACATATCCAGCCTTCACTCCTTGTCCAGCCAGCTCCAAAGTCGATCCTTGCGTGTTTCCGGCCTTTATAACCAAACAAAATTCACCATCCTCATTGACAGCGGGAGCACTCACAACTTTATCAAGCCTGCATTAGTGGAACGATTGGGGTTACCTATCAAACCATGCTCTCGTTTCAAGGTCGCAACTGGTTGTGGAACCTTCTTGGTTTGTCAATTTTGCTGCCATAATGTCCCTCTTATCTTACAGGACATTAAATTTGAGGTGGATTTATTTATCCTGAACATTGAAGGTCCCGATGTTGTGTTGGGTTGTCCTTGGTTGCAATCTTTGGGCAAAGTTGCTCATGATTATTCAGCTCTCACTATGGAGTTCATGTGGCAAGGGACCCAAGTTACTTTAGTAGGTGATGCCTCTCTAGCCTCACAATCAGTGTCACTGCATCAGCTTCAAGCATTGGTTCACACCAATAATGTGGCCAGTGTTTTTACCATCACGACGTCCCTTCAAGACGTTGATTCTCTCCCAGAACCATCCAGCAATTTTCCATCCAACCTACCCAGCCCAGTTACTGATCTATTACAACGTTTTAAGTCCATTTTTTCTACACCCACGAATTGCCTCCTCACAGAACGGTTGACCATCACATCCATCTTGTTGAAGGATCCAAGCCGATCAATGTGAGGCCCTATCGATATCCTCAATTTCAAAAATCGAAATGGAGAAGTTGATCCGAGAAATGCTTGATCAAGGCATCATCGTCCCTAGCTACGATCCATTTTCTTCACCCGTCTTATTGGTAAAGAAGAAAGATGGTACATGGCAATTTTGTGTGGATTATAGATCGTTAAATTACAGTTACGATTAAGGATAAATTTCCAATTCCGACCATTGATGAACTTTTGGATGAGTTGGGTGGCACAAGAATATTTACAAAATTGGACTTGCGTGCGTGGTACCATCAAATTCGAGTTCATCCGAGTGACACTTATAAAACGGCGTTCGCACACATGAGGGCCATTTTGAATTTCTTGTAATGTCGTTTGGACTTACTAATGCACCGTCAACATTCCAAGCCGCAATGAACCAATTGTTTTCTCAATACTTACGAAGGTTTGTGATTGTTTTTTTTTTATGACATACTGATATATAGTGCCTCTATTGAAGATCACTTGCAACATTTAGCATTGGTTTTCACTTCCTTAAAAACTCATTGTTTTTTTGTGAAACTGTCCAAATGTCTATTCTGTCAAGAGTCCATTGACTACTTAGGCCATATAGTTTCTTCTCAGGGTGTACAGGCGGATCCGGCCAAGCTTGAAGCCATGGAAAAATGGCCCATACCAGTAACGGTCAAACAACTTAGGGGGTTCTTAGGCCTTACCGGATACTATAGAAAATTCATTGCCCATTATGCAAGTATAGCTTCTCCTTTAACTGATCTCCTGAAGCATGATGCATTCTCTTGGAATGAAAATGCTCAACGGGCCTTCCTTGCCCTCAAGCAAGCTATGCTTTCTGCGCCGGTCCTTAGTTTACCTGACTTTTCTAAAGAATTTGTAATAGAGACTGATGCATCCAACGTCGGTATTGGAGCTGTTTTAATGCAAGAGGGCCACCCCCTTGCCTTCTTTAGTAAGAAATTGGGCCCGAAGTTACAAGTTGCATCTGTATACATCAAGGAACTACATGCCATTACAAAATTTGTTCTTAAATGGATACAATACTTGTTAGGTCATTTTTTTGTCATCCGAACTGATCATAAGAGCATCAAGGAATTACTTCGACAAGTAATACAAACTCCGAACAGCAGATCGTATGTGCGCAAACTCTTGGGGTTCCAATTTCGCATCGAGTACAAACCTGGGGCTTCCAATAAAGTGGGCGACGCACTTTCACGTGTGTCGGCTGACCGGCCGACAGTGACCACACACCCGCACTCGGAGCATTAGTGTCATCACCTACATATGGTATTATTACTCAGCTCCAAAAAGATAATGCTTCATATTTTTTCTATCAGACTTTTCGTGAACAACACATGCAGGGATTGCTCCGGTACCCTTATATTATCGTGAATGGGGTCCTCTTCCATACTGGTCGTTATGTGATCAACCCAACATCTCCTCTATGTCATACAATCATTAGTGAATTTCACGATACACCAAGTGGTGGCCATGCTGGTGTGAAACGTACCCTAGTTCGTGTTGCTGCCAATTTTTATTGGTCCGGTATGCGTAAAGCAGTGGAAGAGTATGTCGGCTCATGTCTTACTTGCCAACAAATTAAATACTCAACGTAGGTTCCAACGAGACTCCTTCAACCTCTCCCGATTCCAGAGACGGTTTGGGAAGATGTGACAATGGATTTTATTACGGGTCTCCCTCCCTCTCAAGGATCCACGGTTATCCTTGTTGTTGTGGATCGATTATCGAAAACAGCTCACTTTGGTGCTCTTCCCACGTCATTTACCGCTTCCAAAGTAGCAGAGTTGTTTGTGTCTTTGGTTGTGCGTCACCATGGGTACCCTCGTTCCATTGTGTCTGATCGTGATCCGGTCTTCATAAGCGTTTTTTGGCGCAAACTGTTTGAATTTAGTGGCACCAAGCTTGCTATGAGCAGTGCCTATCACCCTCAAACTGACGGTCAAACCGAGGTAGTTAACCGTGGGCTGGAACAATATCTTCGTGCCTTCACTCAACATAAACCGTCTTCATGGGTTGCATTCCTCCCGTGGGCCGAATTTCATTATAACACCAGCTACCATAGTGCCTTGCAAATGTCCCCTTTCGAGGCTCTTTATGGTCGAAGACCACCCACCATTCCGGCATATACTAGGGGATCCACTTCTATACAAGTATTGGATGAGGCCCTAACTTCTCGTGACGAATTACTCCGCACTTTGAGGACAAATTAAACTGCTGCTCAACATAAAATGCGTCAGAAGGCCAATGCACATCGTCGAGACATTACTCTCGCTGTTGGTGATTTGGTTCTCGTACGCCTCAGACCGTATCGCCAAACATCAGTCCGTCAATTGAAACACCACAAGCTCTCGAAGAGGTTCTATGGTCCTTATAGCATCATCGAGCGCATTGGGATAGTGGCATACAAACTCCAACTTCCTCCTGGTAGTCGCATTCACCCGGTTTTTCATGTGTCGGCTCTTAAACCTTTTCGTGGTACTGATAAGATGTCTGCATGTGACTTACCCTTGGAAAGCTTTGATAACCAACCTATTGATCAACCAAGGGCAATTTTAGATTGGCGAACTCAGTTAGTTCATGGGAAATCATAGGAACAACTCTTGGTGCATTGGGAGGGCTGTCTAGTTGATGAAGCTTCCTGGGAAGACTTGGAAAATTTCCGCACTTGTTATCCTGATTTTTACCTTGAGGACAAGGTGAGTTCTGCAGAAGGGGAAAATGATACAAACCAATCAGTGGACCCAGACCCAATAAGGAAGGATGACCCAATAGTAAGGAAACGAGCAAGAAAGAAGCCAGCGTGGATGACTGATTATGTCTGCGGACAAAATTAGAAGATCCTGATATGCTCAAATTAATTCCTGAAATTTCTGCTGCAAATTATTAGTTTAATTCCTGTTTTATTTCCCTAATTTTTGTTTGATTGTTAGCACCCAATTCCTTTTAATAGCTATGATGTAATCAAAACAGAGGAGAATAAAAGTTTTCAAGATCCTTTTTCCCCCAAATTCTATTATTCTCTTTCCCTTAATTTTCTGAGGAGTGGACACTCACTCGAAGAGTGTTAAAACCTTTGAGCATTCTGCAGCAGAGTGTATCAAGTTGTTTATATTGTTCTTTAGTTTAAATAATCATGTCTCCTAAAGCCAAATGTTTAAAAAAAAGGAAAAAAAAAACACATTCCTCCTCTTATGCCTTCCACTCAACAATCTATTCCACCACCTATGTCTTCATTGCCACATATTCCCCCTCTTGTGGCTCCTAGTCCACAACCACACATTCCATCACCTATGTCTACATTGCCACATATTCCCCCTCCTGTGGCTCCTACTTCACAACCATACATTCCTCCACCTATGTCTACATTACCACATATCCCCCCTCTTGTGGCTTCTACTCCACAACCACACATTCCTCCACCTATGTCTACATTGCCACATATCCCCCCTCCTGTGGCTCCTACTCCATAACCACATATTCCTCCATCTATGTCTACATTGCCACATATCCCCCCTCCTGGGGATCCTTCTGTGGATACTACTCAACAATCACATGTAGGACGCAAGTCTAGTAGAGTATGGACTGTTAATGTTATAGGTAATGATTTTAATTATTTTAGAGTAAGTATATTTTAGTTTCATTTTTAGTTGTTATCATTCAACTAATTATGTCACCCTTTTATAGATGAACAAGGAAATACAAAAATAGTCAAATGACAAAACCAAGTGTGTTTGAGATGCCCCATGGTGAACGTATAGTTGTGCCATTTGATAGACAATTGCGAGCCTATGGAGAAGAAACTTCACTTCTTTCATCAGCTTGTGATCGTATTGTTAAAGATTCAAATAATGTTCCAATAAATTTTGGTAGCTAGCCAAGTGTTCCAAAATTATATAAGGATGATTGGTTTAACACTTAAAAGGTATATGCATAAGCGAAGATTTATAGCTTTGTTCTTGTTAAGGTTTATGATATACTAATTGCCTTTTTTTTTTAGAATTTATTTCATTTCCAAACATAAGAAAAATCTGCTGAGCGATATTGTTCACTTTGCATATCAAATAAGTATAGAAATGGAAAGATGAATTTGTGGAACCGAGTCTATGATAGCTCATTATCAAGAGAGAAATTAATTGCTAATGTTCCTAATGGTATTCACAAAGATCAATGGTCTTCATTTGTTGATTATCATCTAAGTTCAAAATATAAGGTAGTTATAACAAATAATTGTTATCAATAATTATTTTTTAAACTTGGTTTTGAATTAATAAGTTGTTTGTTTCATAGGAATTATGTAAGAGAAATATTGAAGTCAGAAAAAAACAAAAGATTCCTCATACCAGTGGTGCAAAACTTTTATCTACAAAATAACATGAAATGGTAAATTATTTTTGTTTTATTGTTAAATTTAACAAAAAACATTATAATATGCTTCTAAACTTATATGATCATGTATATTATAGGAAATAAATCTTGGACGTGTTGTAGGCCGAGGAGAGTTGTACATTGCAACTCACAAGAAAAAGAATGGATCTTATGTTAACGAGGAGACAAGATCTATAGTGGTAACAAGTACTTACTCTTATTTATGATTAGAATTTTATGACTTGAAAACTAAAAAAATTCTATTGTTATTTTGATTTAGGTCTTTTTAATTTTTAAATATTTTTTCTTCTTTTTATTTATTATTTGTAATATGAAAAAAACTAAATTATTACCCTCATTCAATGCATGTTATTTGGTTGTCATATTTTAGTTTCACTACTTAATTTATCTTTGTCGGACTTGTTTGATATTAGTGAGAAGTTTCCTAATTATAATAACACCACACTCGACGGAATCATCTTTATATTATTTCTATTATACACTATAGATAAGAACATGTACTAAAACATAATTATTACTTTTTATAGGGACTAATGTGATAATTAAATATAACTTCAGAGTTAAAGAAGATCATAGTATTTTGGTTTGTATGTGGGTGCTAATTTTACCTACTCAGACTTTGGTACTCACCCACCACTCAAAAGAAACATTATAATTTAGTGTTTGAAGATTTGCATCTAGGATTCCAATTTCCAACCACATATTTCAACAGTGTATGGGGTAAACTTTGTCTTGTTTCAGTTTCTATATTTTGACCCAGAATCATATCATAAATCATAAACATATAGAATGTTTGAGTTTAAGTTGTATTATTTAGTGGCTAAACTGATGTTATTGTTGAAAACAACTTTGTTGAGACAGATCGTAATTAAAGGGATGTGTTAAAATTCTGAATTGCGATATCTCTGTCTTCTCACTTCATGAGATATCTTTTATATATATATTTTTAATTATATTAGGATGATAGGATTTTTATTTCACATGATGAAAAAGTGAATGAAATATGTCAACATCATAGGAGGATACTCATTGGATAGTAATTTTCATTAAGTTTGACATATATATTGTGAAATTTATGGATCTATTAACATCGTGTCTTGTTAGATACACTTTATTAATGAATAATGTGATGAATTTTATTGGACTTTTTGAATGAAATTTGATTCTATTTTTGTTGATATTGAATTATATTTAGCTAAACACTTTATCAAAGTGAAATATATCTAAAAACTATAAATTTAATATTTTTTTAGTGAGAATCAAACTAATATTTTATGTTATTAAAATAAATGAAAAATATATTATACATATCATTAGATTTTTTTAATATAAATAGTTTAGTTCATTGATATATCATATATTTAAATTATTGATTTTATTATAATGATAAATTATTATTACAAGTGATATTTTAATGTAATTCTAAATAAAAAAATATTTTAATTATTAATTATAAAATTATTAAAAAATAATTTGTAAATAATAATTAAAATTTTGATTTATTGATAAAATAATTAAAAAATAGTAATTAAATAATTTTTTACAGTTTCTTAAGTCTTCAATAAATTTTAAATAATTATAAAATATTATATATTTTGTAGTGGTTTTTAATTGTTAAAATATAAAAATAATCATAAAAATAACATTTGTAACAATTTCAAACTATAATAAAATATTAAATTAAAATGAAAATAATAATATATTTTGTAACAGTTTTTAATTGTTGAATTTTTTTTAACATAAATACTAGCATTTAAATTTTTTTGTCACATATCATTTTTCACGACAATTATATTAATTGTTATAAATTTTATTTGTAACGGTTTTTAACTTCTAAAATCAACCATTATAACATTCACAAATCACATATTTTTGTAGTGAATGACAATATCTTTTATACTCCAATTGTAAATAGAAAAAAAAATTACGAGAATGATGGACACTGGAATTTATATCGAAACCTAAAATGGGCAGCAGAGAGGAATTTATTATATTCAAACTTGTGTATATTAAGTGTTGTACAATAACAGGCAATAAAAAGGAGAAGAAAATATAAGGCAAATATGACAGATATATTTGTCAGTATAATTAAAATATATTTTTTAGTTTTCGTATATGATTAATTATTTTAAATTTTTAATTATTAATTTTAAAGAATTCATTATTTTTATGTGTCACACAAATGATTCATGAATTTAAACGTGATCTAATAATATTTATAATATAATTTATTCATACATTATCGAACAAAAATTTTACAAACTTAAAGACTCTACTCATACACATATTTTTTATAAAATCGAATTTTCTTATGATTAAAAACATAATATATACATTATTATTTAGTGGTCTACGTTGTGTAAAATTAATTATTTCTTTAATAATGATAATTAAAAAATTTAACAAAATAATTGATATATATTAAAAGTTAAAATATTATTTTACTAATATATTATTTTTTTAAAATCTATTTTAAAAAAAATCTTTTCATTGTATTAATATATTATTTTTCAAAAATATTTTGCAATAAATAAGTTTTATTCAGATCACAAAAAAAAAAAAAAAAAAAAAAAAAAAATATATATATATATATATATATATATATATATATATATATATATATATATATATATAACTATGGTATGTAATGTGTGTTAAGTGGATGGTTAAAAGTAGGAAGAGTTTATGAATGAAATAGAGAAACAAAGGTTTCAATACAGTAATAGGAATAGGTGAATAATACAAATTAACATCACAACCAATATGTTTTATCGGATAACAAATCCTGATTTAAGATAGAAACAAATAAGAGAGAAACATATCAAAGAATTTTCAAAGAAAAAGTATACCACTTACGTAATGACCTCAGAGTACATAGTCCTTCAAAAATACATTCTCTCTCTTACGCCTCATGTTTTTCCTTCATCCTTTTCCTTGCGGTTCATATGTCATGTGGCCTTGTGGTATAACTAACTTTTCCCCCACATCTAGCTCAATATTTTTTTGGCTCTTCTTTTCTTTGCACGTTCCAATGCTCCCTCCATCGAAAAGAACCTTCCCCTCAAGGTTGATTTTTGAAAAAGACTCTTGTATCTCATCTATATCCTCCCAAGTGGTAACGACATCCAATGAATCCAATTAATACTTGAGAAACTGGTTGAGAATGTCTCATAATAATTTTGGATTCCAAAACTTGTAATGGACGAACATAAGGACCAAATTTAGTAGTAGTAAAGGATAAGGGTAAATAAGTTTGTGAAGGACGACCCTTAAATGCCTTAAGCAAAGATACATGGAACACAGAGTGAATTCTTGCAATAACAAGAAGCTTTAGCTTATAAGTAATTTCTTCAATTCTTGCCAAGACTTCAAATGAACCAAAAAAATGTATACTTAACTTCTATTTTTCCTTAAGGAAACCGAATGTTGTTTATAAGGTTGTAATTTTACTAAGACCAAATCACCTACATTAAACTTCATATTCCATCGTCTTTTATTAGCTTGTTGTTTCATGTAGTGTTGAACCTTAAACATGTTCAGTTTTAATTGTTGAAGAGTTGCATCACGAGCTTGGAGCATATCTTGAATAGAAACTAGATTAGTATAAGCAGTTTCATTCCTTATAACAGTAAGAGGATCTTTATCATATAAATCCTTGAAAGGGGACATTCTAATACTCTGATGCAAAGGAGAATTATACCAAAATTGAGCCCATGGAAGCATAGAATACCACCCTTTTGGATTATAAAAAATGAAGCATCGAAGATACATTTCTAAAGTTTTATTCAAAAGCTTTTTTGTCCATCTAAATGAGTATGATATGAAAGAAGTCTGTTGAATTATTGGCAAGCGTACTAAAATCATCAATTGCAGTATAGTAATTCAATTAAATAAAAGTCGATCCCACGAGGAACGGTTTCAATGGAAATTCCCAATTATATGCTTACTAAGTAGATTAAAATAAAATGGGCTTTGCATAAAGAGTTGAATTGAATTTAAATGACAAAGAACTGTAAATTGTTTAGAAAATATCAATTAAAGGCACTTAGGATTGACTTCCTTTCTTTTCCCTTTTTTTAAATGGATATGTCAATTAAGAACATGAATTAACCTAACAATGTTGATGTCACCTAATCGAATCATCCATGTTGATTCCCCACACATGAAATTCATAAGAAAACCTAATAAATATTGATTTCGCACACAATTAAGAAATTTTCCAGCATTAGGTTTAGGATGTTAAGCAATTGATACATTCATTCCATTCCTGACAATTAACGTAACAAATATTCTTACCATGATCTAGGATTCAAGATATATTTTTCAATCATATCCCAAACATCAAGAATAAATCATTCCAAAGCACAAAAGATAAGAATAACAACATCAAAACATAGATTAATATCTCAAAATATCACCATGATATAAAAGAGTTCAAAGGAGGTGCACTTAATTCCAAGAGAATGAAGTTAGTCACTCATGGTGACCATTACAATGCTCCAAATGAGGAAGAAGTGAAGAATTGATGAAGATTGGATGAAACCCTAGTAGTAGTTGCGCCTCTTCTCCCCAAAAATCGCCTCTTCCTTCTCAAAATGCGTCTTATCTTTTTATAGGAAAATTTGGGTCAGGCCTCGCATCATTCATTCGCTCAAGCGTTCTTCTTTCTTTCAATTTTTCTTCAATTACATTGAAAATTATGTTCCTTGCCCTTGTATCAAGGTATTCTCAAATTCATCCTACATTGAGAGAAAAATATATTAGAATTGACATAAGTTAAGTGATTTCATAACAATTAAAAGTATAATTATATAAACTTTTACTACTTAATAAAGTCATAGGAAGTATGATACCTTGAGCCTTGAAAAGATGTTGCCAAAATGAGCTAATGAAAACTTTATCCCTATCTGATACAATGTAACTAGGTACACCATACAATTTGACTATGTTAATAAAAGCTTAAGCAACCATCTTACTTGTATATTCAGCCTTGAGTGGAATAAAATGACCAACTTGGAGAGTCAGTCCACTAGTACCATAATTGTTGAGTACCCATGCGACAAGGGCAAGTAAGTGATGAAATCCATTGCTATATCATCCCAAACATGTAATGGGATTGGCAAGGGTTGTAGTAACCCGTAGGTAAAGCTTGTTGCACCTTAGCTTGTTGACAAATTTGGCATTCAGGAACAAATGTCCTAATCCTCTATAGCATTCTAGGCCAAAAGAACTGAGACCAATTCTAGCCATGGTTTTTGCAACTCCAACATGACCTTCTACTTTCGAATAATGAATTTCCAACAACACCTGATTGATAATGTCCTCATCCAATGGCAGCATGATACGATCCTTCCAAAACAATAACCCGTCCTTAATTATATACTCTTGGGACTGTAATTGATCTGCCACACACTGATCATATCCGTCCTTCAACCTAACATCTTTTTGAGTTAGTTCAGTCACCCTTTTAAACCATTGACTTTTTTATTCTAACCATGACATCATAACACTCTTTGATAACATATCAGTTGGGATGTTATCTTTTCCTGGTTTATATTAAATTGTGAAATCAAAGCCCAAGAACTTTGATAACCACTATTCTGCTCAGGTGTTTACAAACGTTGCTTTACTAATTCCTTTAAGTTATTCTTATCCGTTTTAATAATAAACTTGTGGTCCAAGAGATAGTGTCTAAACTTTGCTAATGCCTCAGTAATCGCATAAAACTCACATGTATACACAAATTGTTTCTGCATTCATAATGAAAATTTCTTAGAGAAATAAGATATGGGATGAGTACCTTGACTTAAGACTGCTCCTACACCCAAACCAAAAGCGTATATTTCAAGAACAAAAGGTTCTGAAAAATTTGGTATTGCCAAAACTGGTGTTGTAGTGAGTGCTTTCTTCAATTATGTAAAGGCCATGTTCGCTGCTTCTATCCATTTAAAAGCATTTTTCTTCATCAAATAAGTTAGTCGAGTTGTTATTTGGGCATACCTTTTAACAAATCGTCGGTAATATCCTATAAGACTAAGAAAACTACCTAACTGTTTCAAAATAATTGGTCTCAACCATGTTTTGGCAGCCTCCACTTTATTACAATCCATAGCAATCCCAAATCTTGATAGTGTGTGACCAAGATAGTCTATTTCCTTACTCCAAATGAACATTTGGAGAACCTTGCATACAATTGATTACGTTGCAAAATATGCAAAACCACTTCTAAGTGATACACATGTTCCTTTAATGATGTTATACAAGGATATAATAAAAAAAAAAAGATGAGAACAAATTTTCTCAATATGTCTTGAAAAATCTCATTCATAAGACTTTGAAAAGTGGTTGGAGCATTTGTGAGTCCAAAGGGCATGAAAAGCCACTGAAAATGTTCATGATGTGCGTGAAAGACAGTTTTGTAACGATCCTCTGGATTTAACAACATTTGATGATATCCTAATCACAAATCTAACTTAGAAAAAATCGTGGCATCAAAATGCTCATCAATCAACTCATTAATAGTTGGTATTCAAAAACTATCCTTTATAATGATTACATTCAATGCTCTATAAATAGTACAAACCCTCCAAGACCCATCCTTCTTTTTCACAAGTATAATGGGTGAAGAGAAAAGACTCTTGCTTGTCTGGATAATTCCTTCCCAAAGTATCTCAATAACAAGCTTCTCAATTTCCTCCTTTTGACTATGAGGATAGCGATATGGCTTCACCTTCACTGGAGTTGATCCTTCCATTAAAGAAATTGAATGATCCTATGCCTGCGGTGGAGGAAAGGTTGAAGGTATAGAGAAAACTGAAGCATATGTGTGCAACAATAATGCAAGTTCCGATTCTATATCAATTGGTAATTCTAACAAAGGAAAAGATTGAACATTGGGATCCACCAATTTCATGCTATAAACCTCTACAGTGGAATTAGTGTTGACCATTTTGCGGATATGATGCAAATGAGCTTGGACCGGAATATTATCAACCTCTCCTTGCAAAGTAACAAACTTACCATTATAGAAGAATTTTAAATTCAAGGATCCATAATTAGCCACATGGGAACCTATAGTTTTCAACTAGTTAGCTCCCAAAATAAGATTTGCACCTGAAATTGGAAGTAAATATACAAGCATTTGAAACAAATTTTCTTGAGCATGTATGACCAATTTCTGAATTAAACCTTTTGTTGTCATATAATTCCCATTTTCCACCATTACTTTGAACATGGGCACTAGTTACATCGGAAGCTTCAAAAATTTTGCTAGATGAGGTTGCAAAAAATTACCTAAACTCTCTTCATCCACTAAAATAGTCACATGTAGCTTGTTAATATACGATAAGAATTGAATTGTACCCACACCAATGGCACCTTTAAGTGCATTAAGTGATAAATGATGATCCTCAATCCCATTTTTTTCATTAACGACATGTTGATCAAGATCAAGTGATGACTCATAATTAGGATCCGCTAAGTCATCCTCCAAATTCAAAAACAAATATTTTCTATTTGGGCACCAATGGTTAAAAGTAAATTTGTCATCACAAAAATAACATAGTCTCTTTTCTCTGTGAAGTTGCATTTCGGCCAGACTTAATTTTTTGACATTACTATTGGTCAAGGGTTGAATTGTAGGTTTTGGTAATAATGGTGGAGGAGATGCTTTAACCACAGGTTTGGGTTGTTGTTGTGTGGTATCAAAACTCGTTGAAGACACTGGAGAATAATGTCGAACAAGCACTGGATTAGATTTAACAGTGGGTGAATATCTATCCTCATAACTTTTCCAAGGCTACTGCTCTCATCAAAGAAATAGGAGTTTGAACTACCATATCACGTCTAATTTTAGCATGTAGACCTGACGACACTCGAATAGAAGGGAAACAATTTAGGGTTAGATTTTAAGAGTTGATTTGATTGGAAATAGAAAACAGAAAAACATAAAAGATACCGTAGGCGCCACAAATAAGAATATTTGATAAGCCAAGAAGGATCGCCACAAGAATTGGATAATTCTTGATAAGATCAAGTGATGCAAGGAAGAACCCTAGCAGAGCAACAACTCACAAAGTGATTCTGAATATTACGTACGTTCCTTCTGAATTCCCAAATGTTTAATATAACTTAGGTTTATGAGTTTGTCTCATTACAGGAAATAAAGATAAATTAAAATCCTAATATCCCAAGTAAAGTTAAGTTGCCCAGATGGTTCAGTGAAGGCATTATAAGCTTTGGGTCTTGGGTTCAAATACCTACTATAGTAAATAATAATAATAATAATAACTAAATCTTCTAGTTGAGCCTCTTAGCTCTCCAAACATTTTATGCATGTGATAGGGCTAGACTCCTCCATGTTTGGAGCTTTTAATAGTTGGGCCTTTAGCAAATTGGTCACTTTGTGTTGCAATGCCTCTTGTGCTTTTCTCAGCCTGCCTCTTGTCATAGGTCCACGTAAGTGTTGGATTGGATCTTGGTCTTGATCCTTCTCGTTATGGGCTTGGGCCTTTATGTCCACATCATTCCCTCCTTCTTGGGCAACATTTGTCCTCAAATCTATGAATTCATCTCCTACATCAAAAGGAGTCAAGTCAGCAACATTAAAAGAAGAACTTACATTATACTCTCCTGGTAGATCAATCTTATAAGCATTATCATTGATCTTCTTTAAGACTTGGAATGGTCCATCTCCTCTAGGTTGAAGTTTGAACTTTCTTTATTCAGGAAACCTTTCCTTTCTCATGTGTACCCAAACCCAATCACCAGGTTGGAACACCACCTTTTTCCTACCCTTGTTAGCTTACCTCACGTAGCTCTCATTCTTCTTTTCAATTTGAGCTTTTACTTGCTCATGCAGCTTCTTCACATATTTTGCTTTAGCATGTGCTTCTTTATGATTAAACATAGAAATGTTAGGCAAAGACAACAAATCAAGAGGAGTCAAAGGATTAAATCCATACACAATCTCAAATGGTGAACAATTAGTGGTGTTATGGATAACCCGATTATAAACAAACTCAACATGCGGTAAACATGCTTCCCAAGTCTTAAGATTTTTCTTTAAAATAGTCTTAAGCAATGTGCCTAAAGTCTTGTTGACTACTTCAGTTTGACCATCATTTTGTGGGTGACAAGTAGTAGAAAACAATAATTTAGTACCAATCTTACCCCACAAGGTCCTCCAAAAGTGACTAAGGAATTTTGAATCCCTATCACTCACAATGCTCCTCGGCAGCCCATGTAGCCTTACTACTTCCTTGAAAAACAAATTAGCCACATGACAAGCATCATCTACCTTCTTGCAAGGTATGAAATGTGCCATCTTAGAAAACCTATCAACAACAACAAATACAAAATCCTTTCCATTCTTTGTTTTAGGCAACCCTAAAATAAAGTCCATAGAAATGTCAGTCCAAGGATATTCAGGAACAAGTAAAGGAGTATACAACCCATGAGACTTAACCTTAAATTTAGCCTTTTTACACACAATGCAGTGATCACAAAACTTATTCACATCACGTTTCATATGAGGCCAAAAGAAATGCTCTTGCAAAATTTCTAAAGTCTTTTGAACCCCAAAATGACCCATCAAACCCCCTTCATGTGATTCACTCACAAACAACTCTCTAATGGAACACTTAGACACACACAATTTATTTGCTTTAAACAAGAATCCATTATGCCTAAAGTAACCACTTTTAGAAAACCTTTCACATGCAACAAAAGTTTCAGCAAAATCCACATCATTCACATACATGTCTTTCAAAGATTCAAGACCAAACAATTTAGTTTCAAGCATAGAAAGTAATGCATGTCTCCTAGAAAGTGCATCAGCTACTACATTCTCTTTTTATGCTTGATGACATATGGAAATTGCTCCAAGAACTCAACCCATTTGACATGCCTCTTGTTTAACTTACCTTGTCCCTTTAAGTATTTCAAAGATTCATGATCACTATGAATTACAAACTCTTTTGGTAAAAGGTAATGCTACCAAGTTTGTAAAGCACGCACTAAGGCATACAATTCCTTATCATAGGTGGGATAGTTTAGGGCACCCCCATTCAACTTCTCACTAAAATAAGCAATTGGATGACCTTCTTGTAGCAAAACAGCCCCAATACCCACATTAGATGCATCACATTCAATTTCAAAAGATTTTGCAAAATTTGGTAATGCAAGAATGGGGGCACTAGATAGTTTGTGCTTAAGTTTAGAAAATGTCTTTTCTTGTTTTTCACCCCATATAAACCCAACATGTTTTTTGACTATTTCATTAAGAAGTGCAGCCAAAGTACTAAAGTCTTTAACAAACCTCCTATAGAAACTAGCTAACCCATGAAAGCTTCTCACTTCACCCACATTCTTAGGGGTAGGCCACTCTTGGATGACTCTAATCTTTTCCTCATCAACTTGTACCCCTTTAGAACTCACAACAAATCCCAAGAACACAACATGATCAGTGCAAAAGGTACATTTTTCAAGATTAGCAAATAATTTTTCCTTTCTAAGCACGTTCATGACAACACACAAATGTTCAACATGCAAATCAAAATTAGTGCTATATATCAGAATATCATCAAAATACACCACTACACATTTGCCTAAAAACTCTTTCAAGACATGGTTCATCAATCTCATAAAAGTGCTTGGAGCATTAGTTAACCCAAAGGGCATAACTAGCCACTCATACAACCCATATTTAGTTTTAAAAGATGTTTTCCACTCATCTCCTTCTCTAATTCTAATTTGATGATATGCACTTTTCAAGTCAATTTTAGAGAAGATACAAGCACCATACAATTCATCCAACAAGTCATCTAACCTAGGAATGGGATGTCTATACTTTACCGTGATGTTATTGATAGCTCTACAATTTGTGCACATCCTCCAAGTTCCATCTTTCTTAGGGACTAGAATGACTAAGACTGCACATGAACTTAAGCTTTCTTTAACCCACCCCTTTTGCATTAAGTCTTCAACTTGCTTTTGAATCTCCTTGGTTTCTTGGGGATTGCTTCGATAGGCTGGTCTATTAGGCAATGAAGCTCCTAGAATAAGGTCAATTTGATGCTCAATACCCCTAAGAGGGGGTAGACCTATAGGCACTTCTTTGGGAAAAACATCTTCAAAATCCTGCAACAAAGAAGAAACCTCTTTTGGAAGAGAGTTAGTAAAACATGGACTGTTTTATTTACTTTCTTTACTCAAAAGTAAAAGTATTGGCTTTCTCAATTGCATAGCTCTTTTGACTTCTTTTTCTTTTATAAACAGATTTGATTTTTTTCTCTCTTTCTCTTTTTCTTCCTCTTTTTCCTTTTTCTTTTCAATCTCTTTTTCTTTTCTCTTTTCTCTCTCTTTTTATTTTCTTTCTTCTTTTCTTTTCTTTCTCATTTTTAGTTGATCCTCACTAACTTTTCTTGGAACCAAAGGTGCAAGAGTAGTTTTGCGGTCTTTATGCATAAAAGAGAACTTATTAGTGAAACCATCATGCATAACTCTCCTATCATACTGCCATGGTCTCCCAAGAAGTAAATGACAAGCCTCCATAGGCACCACATCACACAAAACAGAATCTTCATATTTCCCTATGGAAAAACCCACTTCAACTTGCCTATTCACGGTCATCTCACCATCTTCACTAAGCCATTGAAGTTTGTAAGGTCGCGGGTGTGGCTTAGTCTCCAAATTATTTTTTGAAACCAACCTTGCACTAGCCACGTTAGTGCAACTCCCACCATCAATGATTAAAGAGCACAACTTCCCTTGAATGAGGCACCTTGCATGAAAAATATTTTCTCTTTGACAATCATCCAATTCAACTGATTGACTACCCAACATCCTTCTAATCATGAACAAATCTCCTTCTAACTCTCTTTCATCTTCATGCTCATTTTTATCACTAGATGGAGAATCTGAAGAAGATTCACTAATTATTTCTCCATCCTCCTTAAGTAACATAGTCTTCTTAGTGGGACATTGAGAAGCTATATGACCTCTTCCCAAACATTTGAAACACTTAATCTCACTGCTCCTTGTTTTCTTAAGTGCCTCATCAAACTTATTTTGAGTTTTGTGAGTTATAACATTGGGATTGCTTGTTGATGATCCTCCCTCCTTCTTATTTTTGTCCTTCCAACTAGGAGAGTGAAAATTAGATGAACTCCTCCTCATGGCACCCTTTCTCTTCAAATGTTGTTCCACCTTGGAAGCTTGATATACTAAATCCTCTAACTCAACATAATTTTGCAGCTCCACAACATTCCTTATATCACTATTTAGCCCATGTAGGAATCAGGCCATAGTAGCCTCCCGCGCCTCCATAACATTAGCCCTAATCATGGAAACCTCCATCTCTTTGTAATATTCATCAACACGTCTACTACCTTGTATGAGTTTTTGGAGCTTGTTATGAAGATCTCTTTGATAATGAGAAGGAACAAATCTTCTTCTTATCAACCTCTTCATTTCTTCCCAACTTTCCACCAAGGGTTCTTCATATCTCACCCTTTCCTTTTGTAATTGGTTCCACCAAATGAGAGCATAATCAGTGAATTCCATGGCTGCCACCCTCATCTTTTTATCTTCTGTGTAATTATGGCATGCAAATAGTTGCTCAATTTTTATTTCCCACTCCAAATATGTTTCTGGATCACTCTTTCCTTGAAAAGGGGGTATGTTCAGCTTTACTCCTTCAATTTTATTTTCTCTAACATCACCTTCATTATTTCTCCTTCTCCTCCTTCTACCTCCACCATCATCATCATTTTCTTGATTTTCTAGTTGTTCAATTCTCCCATACAACTCCTCGGTATGTTCTGTCAACATTCTTTGCATTTGGGTTGTAATCACATCAATCAATAATCTATTGTCATGCCCCAGAGGAGGGGTACCACCACCACCTGTACCTGCCATCTTTCAAGTAAAAAAAAAAAGAAAGGACCAAACAAATAAAGTAATAGGACCTCACCACTCTTTTCACGTGTTTGCATTCAAAGATGTACCACTCGTGTTTACTCTCAATTTGGATTTTGTATAATATGCACTCTTGCCTTTATCCACTCGTTCTCTGACTTATGGTTCTTACAAGAATCAAACAATCTATAGTTCAAGAATCACTTTCACTGTAGCAATCACAAGGAATAAAACAGAATTGTAGTACCAACAAAGGACAAGTAGCAAAGAACAATTTTACAACTAACAACAAACAAAGATTAGACAAAGACGCTTGACACTTAGGAATTTTATCAAACAGCTAATGTGCACTGAAATTTAAAGGAAGAACAACCGACACACACACACACACACACACACACACACACACACACACACACACACACTATATATATATATATATATATATATATATATATATATTTTGATTCTTTTCTTCTTTTGATTCTTTTCTCGATTCTTTTCTTCTTTTGATTCTTTTTTTTTATTCTTTTCTTTTTTTTGATTCTTTTCCTTTTTTGATTCTTTTCTTTTTTTATTCTTTTCCTTTTTTTGATTTTTTTCTCAGAAAACTAATTTCAAACACAACTTTGATATATATATATATATATATATATATATATCTAAATGAAATTCAATATCAAAATTGCATAAACAGCAGGTTTTTTTGTGTGAACAAGTACACGTGAATAGTGACAAATGAACAAGCATCGTGAATAGTGACGAGATGAATAGTATCGTGAACGAGTGCCAAATGAACAATAACAAATGAACAGTACCGTGAACAGTGTCGATGACTAGTACCGGTGAATAGTGCGATGAACAGTGCCGTGAACAGTGTGATGACCAGTACCACTTTTGAACCTTGCTTTGAATATCAAATGACGACACTCGAATAGAAGGGAAATAATTTAGGGTTAGGTTTTAAGAGTTGATTTGATTGGAAATAGAAAACAGAAAAAACATAAAGGATACCGTAGGCGCCACAAATAAGAATATTTGATAAGTCAAGAAGGATCGCCACAAGAATTGGATAATTCTTGATAAGATCAAGTGATACAAGGAAGAACCCTAGCAGAGCAACAACTCACAAAGTGATTCTGAATATTACGTACATTCCTTATGAATTTCCAAATGTTTAATACAACTTAAGTTTATGAGTTTGTCTCATTACAGGAAATAAAGATAAATTAAAATCCTAATATCCCAAGCAAAGTTAAGTTGCCCAGATGGTTCAGTGAATGCATTATAAGCTTTGGGTCTTGGGTTCAAATACCCATTGTAGCAAATAATAATAATAATAATAACTAAATCTTCTAGTTGGGCCTCTTAGCTCTCCAAACATTTTATGCATGTGATAGGGCTAGAATCCTTCATGTTTGGAGCTTTTAATAGTTGGACCTTTAGCAAATTGGTCACTTTGTGTTGCAATGCCTCTTGTGCTTTTCTCACCTCTTATCATAGGTCCACCTAAGTCTTGGATTGGATCTTGGTCTTTATCCTTCTCGTTATGGGCTTGGGCCTTTATGTCCACATCAAGACCACTCAAAAAACAATTTAATAAAGCTTCATCATATAAACCAATTGATTGATTTTCCGATGATATAAACTTCAGATAATAATCAGAAACTGTACCAATTTGTTGTAATTTAAACAACTCAACCATAGGGTAGTCAAAAGGAGAGGGACCAAACTGGGACTCCAACGCATCAAATCTCTTCATGATCAAACTGTAGACAGGCGTTGAAGCATTTGAAACCAAGGCATAACATCCTTTTCGAAATGCATTGCAACAATCTCTACTCTATAAACATCCAACGTATGGTGATAGTTAAAGAACTTTTCTGCCTTTAAAATCCATTCTAACACCGATGATTGTCCATCAAAATGTGGAAATCCTAAGGATATGTCCTTAACAAGCAACGGTGTCACGTTCGAAGAGGCACTATGGAATAAGATTGCGATTTTACTAGTAAATCTAAAGATTGTTGGAATTGATCTATGTGAGCGTGAGCATTAGCCTGAACTTGTTGAGTATGAGCTCGTTGTTCACGATCACAAAGTTTCAATAGATCTAATAATTTGTGAAGTTCATCAGAATGACCATGTAATTTAGCGTGTAATTCCTTCAAACGTGTGTTTTCAACCATGACGTTAATGAAAATACCAATAATATATATATATATATATATATATATATATATATATATTGAACTATTGTATGCAATGTGTAAAGTGGATGATTACAAATATGAAGAGCTTACGAACGAAACAGAGAAATGAATATTTTAATACAATAATAAGAATGGATGAATAACACAACTTAACAACCACAATCAATATGTTCAATCAGATATCAAATATTGATTTAAGACAAAATAATTTTAGAATGAGAAGATACGTGAAGAACAAATCAGAACGAAATGTAACAAATAATTTTCAAAAAGAAAGTATACCATCCTAATGACCTGATAGTATATATAGTCCTTAAAAAATATGTCTGCTCTCGCCTCATGCTTTTCCCCGTCCATTTTCCTTGCAGATAATATATTATGTGACCTTATGATATAATTAACTTTTGCCCGTCCGGTTCAACATTTTTTTTCCTCTCATTTTCTTTGCACGTTACATAAATCAACAAACCCACCTCTTCCACGCTAAAGCTCCAAATAGTTAAGCTGAAGAACCAACCCCAACCAACCTAAGTCTGAACAAAGCTTACACTAAGCAATTTAGTCATCATATCTGCATGATTATCGTGGGTACCACCAGTGGTGGATCTTGACCATTGATCTTGGGGGGCTAAATAATATATTATTAATAAATAATAAATAAATATAAAAGGAAGAAAGAATATGAAAGGTTGAAAAGATAAAATTGTAAATATATACTTAAATATATTAAATGATCATTAAGTTTGAAGGAAACAAAATGATAAATTACATAAAAGTTAGGAGGTATTAAATGATCATTAAGTTTGAGGGAAACAAAATCATAAATTACATAAAAGTTAGGAGAAACTGGGAGGATAAAATTGTAAATATACAATTAAATATATTAAATGCTCATTATGTTTGGAGGGTGCCAAAATCATAAATTACATAGGAGTTACAAAACTTTGGGGGCCACGGCCCCTCAACTCCCAAGAAGATCCGCCACTGGGTACCACTCGATCATTATCGTTTGTTCACAAACATATAACTTTATGCACAAAATATATTTCACGCCAATATGTTTTGTATTATCATGAGCCATAATTGATAATTTAGATATGTAAATAACAATAATTTGTATTATCATATAAAACATTATTGGTATTTAGAGATGCAAATAATAATTTGATTATCACAGTGTAATGTGTTAATCTCCATGTCTTCACTAAGTTCACCAAATAGTCGATTTCCTTACAAATTCATGTAATTGCCATGTATTTAGTCTTGGTGGTCAATTATTCTACTGTTTGTTAGAGAGTAGCCTTCTGCTGGCGCAACCGTGACATTCCAAATTTAATACGCTATATAACATAAGATTTATGATAAAAAAAATAAAAATAAAAATCATTTATAACATTCGAGAAACAAATTAGATATTACAGAATACAAGTAGTTTATTATTTTATATTCATGTTTTATTATAAATATAAAACTTAACAAATCCATCAAATATCAATGTGTCCTAAGTCATTATTAGTCTTGTGTATGTTTGAAAAGTCATCAGTTAGCAATACACGACACAGATAGAACGTGTGTGTATTCTGTCTCATGGCTAAAAATTATAGATGAAGTATTGGTAGAGTGTGAGAGCTTTGTTAATTTCCAAACATATTGCACATATCAATTGGGTAGTTTCGTCACCTCCCAAACACATGCACCACAGACTACCAGTGGTATAAATGTAACAACATTAAGAAAGGAACAACTCATGGTTACATGAGTCAGATTCATTTTGATCTATAATTAATGAGAAAAGAAAAATTGGATCGAATCTAATTGAAACTACATTGAATCGGGTTAAGTCATGGGTGAGAATCCCTCTCTCAAGCAGACGTGAGATAGAAATGAAATGAGTTTAAAATTTAAAAGTTTAATTATTTAATATAATTTAATAAAACAATATTTTTATAATGTAATAAATATATAATTAATCTATTAATAACAACAATTTAAAATAATAATAATAATAATTATTATTATTATTATTAAGATGAACATAAAAATTATAAATACATTACATATCGAATAATAATTAAATAAGATGAAAATAATTATTATTTTAAGTTGATATAATTAATATAAAAAATATATAAAAAGTTAAATTAAAAAATATTATATTTTTATAAAAAATTATATTTAAAAATTAAAAACTTTTATATTAAATTTTTTATCATCATGGATCAAAAACTTACATTTTTTCAATGTTATTAATTTAATTAAAATTTGATTATTTAAAATTAACTAATCAATTTTTAAGTTAAATTAGTTGAACCAGCTCTTCCAATCTAAATTTTAAAACTACGAGTATAAGTGGTTTATTTTTGTTCAAGTATTTATTTGTTCCCTTTTTTTTTTTCGGTTTGAGATTCCAGGATTATGTAATGATTTAATTGGTTTTAGTATTTTTCATTTGCATTATTTAGATTATAAGTCATTCATTAGTTTTGTTGCTTGTTGTGATTCAGATTTTTCTTATTGTGTGAAAGACTGAAGATTATATCTATGTTTATTATTAAACATTACAAGTGTGATTTTTAAGGACTATATTAATATTTGCAGAGGATTAATCTAAATTATAAGGATTGATTTTTGAAGTTTAGAAGTGAAAGTTTTAAAAATAATTAAGAGAGAAAACATACATAAAATCATTATTTGTGTTATTAATGGTAGTACTACAATTTATATATTTTTATTTCTTTTAAATTTAATATTTATAATTTAGTAAAAATATAAAAAAAATGATGAATTTTATATATAAATTTTTTTCAAAATTTTAACATAGATAATTTTTAAAAAATATTTTAACTAAATAAAATTTAATATGTTGTAGTTGAGATTATTTTGTACATAATATTTTTGAAAATAGAAAAGATTCGACCCAGTTTATATAATTTTTTGTTTGAAAAAATAACCAACAACTATAAAAATTATTAAAAATAATGTTTAAAAAAAATACAAGTTCAATAATAATTACATTGAAACTACCTATCAGCGAACGTTTATACCAAAGAAGTCCCATTCATCTGAAAATTTAAATGATCAATTTTGCAATATTTTTTTTCATTGATTTAAGTGGGATTAATTCTTTTAATTATGAGCACAACTGCCATGTCTAACTTCTAATTATAGAATTGCTAGATTTTAATACGCTATGAGAAAATAATTTTATGATTTCTCATCCTGCAATATAATTAATTTTAATAAATTAATAAATTTATTCACCGATGAAACATAAAGATGACAACGGGGTCGGGGCGGGTTTTGCCTCTCCGATCTCCGCCCCGACTTTTTAAATCATCCCCGTTCCCACCTCCGATCCCTGCTGGAATTAGAAATTAAGTCCCTATCTCCATCTCCGTTGGGTTTCGGGTTCTCGTCCACGTCCCGTTCCCGATCTATATTATTTTTAAAAAGAAATTATATTTATAATAAATTAATTTTACTATCTATTTTTTATATATAACGAAATATTTATAATTTATAATTATTATTAATTAAATATACATTTTAATTTATTATATTTATATTAAAATATATATATGTAAAAGAAATATTTAATCATTTTTTATGTATATTATTATTATTATTATTATTATTATTATTATTATAACACTCGTATTGAAATATTTGGATACTTATAACATTATTATTATAATACTGTATTCAAACATTTGATTATATATATAAGTTAATTCATTTTTAAGTTGTCATTTAAAAATATGAAATATATAGTTTATAAGGAAATATTTAATAAGTTAATTCTTATTCAATTAGTTCAAAGTAATAAAAGTTTAAATTATCAATTCCTTTAATCCTTTAAACTACAATTATTTTATTAAGATAAAATTTGATATATGATAAATAAGAATAATAAAATAAAAAATATGACATAATAAAACCTAATAAATATAAATTATAAATAAAATAATATTAGTTACTACTAAGATTTATATAAAATATTTAGAAAAAACAAAGAATAAAAAAATTAACTTTTTATTCATCAAATTGGTTGAAAATATTGAAAAAAAAATAAATTGATAGAAGAGATTAAGGAAATATGAAAAACTGAAAAGTAAGAGAGAATAATATAATAAATTAATTAATATAAAAACTTAAAAAAGATAAAAAAAATTAAAAAGTGGGTAGAAGAAAAATAAAAATTGGTGAAATATAAAAAAATGACCTTAGATGTAATAGAAAAGAAATACTTTTAAAATATTAATATTTTAACAAATAAATTTAAATATAAAATTGGACAAGATCAAGTCGATATTTTGGTGAGAATTATATTACCCAATTCCGTACCCAACTTTTTAAAATAGAAAAAACTCCAACCCACCTCCACCTCGCATAAGTCCAATTTTTCCCATCATACTTAGATAGGACGAATAGATCCACTTATACAGATTTAATTCTCATCGCTAATGTACATTAAACCTATGTATTTTGTAAACAGTAAAGGATAAACGGAGTAAATTCCAGATCCAATCTTCGAGACAACGATAATTAATGTATTCTATGTTGGTCAAATTTGATAATACCCCAAAATATTCAACACTTGTATCTTGTCCTATTAAATCATGTATCAAACGTTGGAATGCGAGAAAATGAAAATGAAAAAAATAGACGCATTTTAAGCGTCATTATTATCTCTCGCATGATCCGCCGCACAATCTGTGTGCTAAACAAAACCATGCCACGTGCTATTATTCATAAGTTCTATTAGCAGACGCTTACTCATGAAGGAGTAGAAATTGACAGACTGTTCAAATCTCAACCAATTAAAAAAATAATAAATCATTAATTAATCTAAAATATTGATTTTAAAACTAATTAATAATAAACAAAATATTTATTAACAAAAGGTATTTTATAATTTCACATCAACTCTAATTTATATATATATATATATATATATATATATATATATATATATATATATCCAACTTTCTTAATCATCGACATATCTTTAAAAAAAAAAATCTGTGATAAACAAAAGATAATATCTTAACAAAATTAATTAAATTTTTTTAATAAACATTCACGTCGATCATGAAACCGATAACAACATTCAGTGTACAAAAAAAGTTTGTTTCACTATATAATTATAATATACTTATATTATTAACTCATAATAAATATACTATAACTATTAAGTATAAGATAATGTAACTTATTCATAAATATAAAATAAGTTAATATTATATATATCAGACAAATTATAGAAAAAACTATTTATCTCTTTATCAATTAAAATTATATTTTTATGTTTCATTTAAATGGATTTTAATAAAAAATAAAAATAAACCATTAAGTATTACTATAATGGAGATAGAGTTCAAACATTTTAAGTTGGTGAGTTCAATACCCCTTAAAATAAATCATATATCGGCCATGTTTGACTTGAAAATTTATAGATATTAATTGCATGCACTTTTCCAGGTCCTCGTACCAAGAGATTATATGTTGTGTTTGAATTTGAAAAAAAAGTCTTAATACTGTTTATTATCATCATTTTAAATGTTTTTATTAAATTAGAGTTTAATTTTAATTATTTTAATAATATAATTTTGAAAATATTTAATTTTAAAATAAGATTAATACAATTAAAATTATAGACAGTAGTGCTCCAAAGTTAAGTATATAGTTGAAATAAAATTTAGCAAAATATATTTTAATCAAATTGTTTTGAATTAAAATTATAAGAATATGATTTGTGTAAATGTTTTACTATATTTAGTCAAATATATTTTTAAAGAGAGAAAAATAGAATACATGACTGTATAATGCTTTTAGAAAATTAAAATTGATCACACTCAAAATTTTCAATTTTGACGGTTTCTACCATGAAACCCATAAACTCTATTTTTGCCCAAAGTAGTTTGATTTGAGTAGTGATAGTTGCAGAACCATTTTAAACAAAACAGCCAATAAGCATCTGAATTTTATTAATATAATAATAATAATAAAATAAGAATAAAGCGGGATAATAATTGAACATCCAATTCAACAATCCAAAATACTAATATAATAATAAATTTTAATATTATATTAATATAACTAATTGAATATTAATGTTTGGATTGTGAATTTTTTTCCTTAAGATAAATAATAATTAAAAACAAAAATAAAAAGTTGTTGATAGTATATAATATATGTACGATTATATATTGATATCTGCAAACAAAAATAACTTCTAAAATAATTATAATATATTAATATAATAATAGTAAAAAAGATAAAATGAAATAAAAATAATTTAAAATAATTATTATAATATTAAAAGTAAGTTATTTGTAAAAGTTGTATGTTTTAGGTTGTCAATAAATATCATTTTTCATATAATATAAACACGTTGTCAACTTATCTTTATCCTTTTGATTTTGTTGACGGAGCCTCTCTTTTCCTCTCTTTGAGGCAGCGCATCCATCCTCTTGGACTAGAAACGTAGTAGGTGAAGCACACTTTCAAAAACAACGGGCATTTTAAATCTTAAAATAAACAAATTCTTATTTGTCAATATTTGTTACTTTTTAAATAAAAAAATATGGAAAATATTAATAGAAATTAAGAAGTAATCCAACCAAGAAAAATTATTATATTTGCTGAAAAGAAACTAAAAGAGTGAAAATAATAATTTGTCTTTGGTTATCAAAGCTAACAAAATAGAGAATAATTATTTTAAAGACACTTGCATTGTAGGCCCACACAAATCAACAAATGCGACCATATGAGTTGCCTACAAAAGGGAGCGATGGATGCCAGTATCCTCAGGATTACCCTCGAACTCGATATTGCACTTCGAACTCGAGATTAGACTTCCTAGCACCAGCAGGGACGAAGATAGCAGAGAAAACACCATGTTGGTGGAAGTTGCAATTGGTTTGTTGGTGTTAGCTTTGTTTCTGCACCTGCGTCCCACACCGACTGCTAAATCAAAGGCCCTTCGCCACCTTCCTAATCCTCCAAGCCCAAAGCCACGCCTTCCCTTTGTTGGACACCTTCACCTTCTAAAAGATCAACTTCTCCACCACTCCCTCATTACTCTCTCCCAACGTTATGGCCCTCTCTACTCTCTCTACTTTGGCTCTATGCCCACCGTTGTTGCCTCCACCCCTGACCTGTTCAAACTCTTCCTTCAAACCCACGAGGCTGCTTCCTTCAACACAAGGTTCCAAACCTCTGCCATTAAGCGCCTCACATACGACAACTCCGTTGCCATGGTTCCCTTTGGACCTTACTGGAAGTTCATCCGGAAGCTCATCATGAACGACCTCCTCAACGCCACCACCGTCAACAAGTTGAGGCCATTGAGGAGCCATGAGATCCGCAAGGTCCTCAGAGTCCTTGCCCAGAGTGCCGAGGCCCAACAACCCCTTAACGTCACCGAGGAGCTTCTCAAGTGGACTAACAGCACCATCTCCATGTTGATGCTAGGTGAGGCTGAAGAGGTTCGAGATTTGGCTCGCGAGGCCGTTAAGATTTTCGGGGAATACAGTCTCACTGACTTCATCTGGCCTTTGAAGAAGCTCAAGTTTGGAAAGTATGAGAAGAGGATAGAAGAAATATTCAACAAGTTCGACCCTGTCATCGAGAAGGTTATCAAGAAGCGCCAAGAGATCGTGAGGAGGAGAAAGAATGGAGAAGTTGTCGAGGGAGAGCAGAGCGGTGTTTTCCTCGATACTTTGCTTGAATTCGCTGAGGACGAGACCATGGAGATCAAAATTACCAAGGAGCAGATCAAGGGTCTTGTTGTCGTAAGTTTCCTACTTCTCTTTTCTTGATCCACTTCATCACATGCATTTCTATTATTAAGATAACCCATTTGCGGTTAAGTAAGTTCTAATCATTAGTATTTAATAAAGGAGGCGTTAATGCTTTAAGAAATAATTGTTATTATTTTATTGAAGCAGTGGTTGCACGTGCATGCACGTAAAATATGCAGCAAGACTAAAAATATACTCGCGAACCAATGTAGCAAGTAGCTAATATACACACTTTTATTGTGACAGGATTTCTTCTCAGCAGGGACAGATTCGACGGCTGTGGCAACAGAATGGGCTTTGGCAGAGCTGATCAACAACCCTAAGGTGTTGCAAAAGGCTCGAGAGGAGGTGTACAGTGTTGTGGGAAAAGATAGACTTGTTGAGGAAGTTGACACTCAAAACCTTCCATACATTAGAGCCATTGTGAAGGAGACATTCCGCATGCACCCACCACTCCCTGTGGTGAAAAGAAAATGTGTGGCAGAGTGTGAGATTGACGGGTACGTGATCCCAGAAGGAGCATTGATACTTTTCAATGTGTGGGCTGTAGGAAGAGACCCTAAATACTGGGACAGACCACTGGAATTTCGTCCTGAGAGATTCCTAGAGACTGGAGCCGAGGGGGAAGTTGGGCCTATTGATTTAAGGGGGCAGCATTTTCAACTTCTGCCATTTGGGTCAGGTAGGAGAATGTGCCCCGGAGTGAATTTGTCTACTTCAGGAATGGCAACACTTCTTGCGTCTGTCATCCAATGCTTTGACCTGCAAGTGGTGGGCCCACAAGGACACATATTGAAAGGCGATGATGCCAAAGTTAGCATGGAAGAGAGGGCTGGCCTCACTGTTCCGAGGAAACATAACCTCGTCTGTGTTCCACTTGCAAAAACAACTCTCGCAGCTAAACTCCTTTCCCCCTAAAATACCACAAACTACTAGAATTGTTTGTATGCAGTTTATATTCATTATTTCAATAAGGTGATGTCGATCAGCAAAGTCAATGTATGCATGAGCTCCAACGTAAACACACATGTGGTCCTATGATGTAACTTTCATTTCTTTCTTGTCGTAAGGAAGTAGTTGCAATGAACGAAGTCTTTTTGTCTTCAGTTTCAAACCGTTCAAAAAAATTACTGTTTCTAACATCCAATTATTATATAAATGATTTTGATTTTATCATAAATTAAATTTTTCTTTATCCCATTATATTTTATTTAATATAACAGTTATTTTAATAAAGACGTATATTATAATAAAAATTAGGATAATAAAAAATAAATATCTTACCCATTATAATCTAAATCTTTATAGAACCTAAAATTATTATAAAGAAGATATTAATAATTCAGAAAATTGATATATAGGTGATAATATTAATTGATGAATATTAATAGATATGATTTATTAATTTATACATATTCATCGAATATGATAATCAACTTATTCAACTAAGATTTTTTTAATGGTTAATGTTACTTCAATACGTCAATAGAATTTTTTTAATAAGAAAACAAATATTTTTTTTACTTGAAAATCTCATATAAATTAATGATAAGTTATTTGTTATGTTTTGATTTCAAATACTACATTCTTATTATTTAAGAAATGACTCGTTCATTCTTGATAATAGTTTTTAACATAAAATATATCTTATTTCATTCCATCCGCATATTGAGAGGTATTACTATATACCTTGATTAACATGTTAATTTAATTAATATATTATCGATTTAGTATTCAACTTACGGAGTCCCACACAAACTTCTAATATTTTCTAAACAAATTAATTTTAATATTTAATTATTAAATGAGAGAATTTAATGTGATCAAAGAATAATTAATTTTATGTAAAATATTACTAGGAGAGTTGCTTATTAAGATACTTAAGTAAATTGTTAGTTATTTGAAACAATTTTTTATTTAAGGAATTTTAGGTGACATGGTGACATGAGATTGGTTTATTTATTTAATTTTTTTATAGTTGCTTCTTAAATTTTTTATTAAAGTATTATTAAAGTAAAATTAACGAGGAGTTGCTTAATAATAATATGGCATAATAAACCCATATTTTATATTTTCATGGTAAAACATAATGTATGAGTTATTATTATTAGAGATGTCCTTATATTATCTACTAACACTAAAAATAAAATAATATATTCAAACGAAGATTTTAAGTGAGAAAATATTTATCAAGATTTGATTGAAATCATTCAATAAGATTAATATATAGAATAATAACAAAGGTGTTGCTGTACAAAATGGTTAAAAATATATATACTCGTAATTTTTGTTTTCTCTTGTGTGTTATAAAATTAACCATCGAGTTGCATATTTGAATTTAACATTTTTTTTAATTATTCTTCATCTCTTCTCTTAGAGTTTGTGAGCACCAAATATTGTAGAGATTGTCTTTGTTATTATTCCACAAGTCAAAGTTATTAATAATAAAGGTTAATCTCGTTATAGACATCCGCAGAATCTTCATATATAATTAACGAATTTCTTAAATGCATTAAAGATTGATAATTGCTACTCAATATTATGCATTGTTTCTTATATTACCTATAATTTAATTATAAAATAACTTTTTATTTTTTCGCTGTGTTATAAATCACTTAATTTTTTCCCTTTCAAATTGGTATTAGATTTTAGGTCTTTATATTTAAATTATATTTGAGTAATTTTTATTTTATTGCATTAATGTGGATTAGTACAAAAGTTGAAAAAAAATTATCATTAAATTCGGTTATATATTTAAATGATTACAACAACAAAAATATTGTCTTTATTTTATTTGATGAAATTAATAGTTTCTTAGTTTTAAGGATTGAATATATATTGAATATATATATATATATATATATATATATATATATATATATATATATATATATACTACAAGAAAAACATCAAATAGTGACCGAAAATTCGGTCACTAAATCTGCAAAATCGGTTACTAATTAAAATAGTGACCGAAATAGTGACGATCGATGACCGAATGGAATCGGTCACTATTTCTTGGTCATGATTTTAGTGACCGATTATATATAACCAAATCGGTCACTGAATCGGTCACTAAAATTTAATCCTTTTTATTTATTTACACTTTTATTATATCTATTATTTATTTTCCATATCTCTTAATTATATTATATTTTGCTTATTTAAGTTTTTATTTATATTTATTTCCCCTATCTCTTAATTTTATTATATTTTTTAGAAGTTTAACTTATTATTAGTTGATTTATTGTCATTGTCGGGATTTGAACTTATTATTAGGTGATTTATTGTCATTGTCGGATTCGAACCGTGCACCTTAGAGTTGGAGGTTGAAACTCCAACCACTGAGCTACTAGGATCTTTTAATAATAACTTACAAATAAATTATATTTATATACAAATAAATGTATATCCGTATAAATATATAAATATAAAATCTATAAATAAAAATATATTTATATATTTTAATATATAAAATCTACAAATAATTGTATATTAGTATAGTATAGTATATTTGTATTCTAATTTTTAATTAAATTAAAATTATGCTAATAATGTATATTAATATATGAGGGGATAATATTGATATATTTGTATATATATATATATATATATATATATATATATATATATTTATATATTTATATATTGATATATTTATATTTTTATATTTTTATATTTTGATATATTTATATATTGATATATTTATATATTTATTTATATCCTTATACATTTATATCTTTATATATTTATATATTTGAAAAAAAAATATTAAATTTTAAAAATAATATTATATTTTTAAAAATAAATATTAGAAAAAGATTTAAAAATATATATAAATTATATTTACATTTACAAAATATTAAAGATATATGTTTATATCTTTACATATTTATATATATTTATATGTTTATATTTTTACATATATTTATATCTTTCCATATTTATATATTTATATATAAAGATATTAGTTTTGTATACAAATAATATTATAATATAGTATATTATACTATTAGTATAGTATACAAATAATATGTTAGTATATTATAGTATACAAATTATTAATTTTGTAATTTATATACAATGAAAATAATATAATGGTATATTGGTATAGTATATTTGTATTCTAATTTTTAAATAAACTAAAATTACGCTAAATGTATAATAATATATGAGAGGATAATAAATTTAATCCAATTACTTTTATAAATATATAAATATAAAATCTATAAAATATTAAAAATGATATTATATTTTTAAAAACAAATATTAGAAAAAGGTTTAAAAACTAGTATTATCTTAAATTTATTAAAAGTATAATTAAATCTCTATTTTCTTAATTTTTTTTTAAACTTCTCAATTCTACATTTTTGTAAGTTCTATCATTATATTATATCATCCTCATCTCCTCCCATGTTCTACTTTATCTTTACAATAGTCAATATTCTTAACTAATTTATAGTTTTAATTATAATTTTTTAGTATATATTTCGAAATTAATCAATTCTAATCTATTATTTGAAAAACTAATCAATTCTAATCAATAATTTAGAAAACTAATCGATTATAATTAATTATTTGAAAAAATTATCAAATATGATCGATCATTTCAAAAATATAATCGATCGGAATCAATTATCGCTCGAGCGAGACTAGACTCGCTCAAGCGAAATACAACATGAGAGTACCAATTTTGTGCGAGGCGTTTCGCTCGAGCAGAAAGTTGTCGCTCAAGCGAGATACAGCTTTAGATAGCGGTTACACGAGAACCGCTCTTAAAAGCTCACTTAGATAGCGGTTAACCGTTGAACCGCTATTATATGGTTTCCATTATGATCGGTCGAATGCAATTATGACCGATCATAACTGTTTTAATCGATTAAAATCTAGTTTCAATCGATTAAAACAATTTCTCGCAAGCGTTTTAATCGATTAAAACTTATTTTTATCGGTTAAAATAACTTGAAAACTTATATTAACTATTTTTTTTATATTATGTTTTTAAATTTTCTATTAGAGAAAACCTTTCGAATTCAAAATGTTAAATACTTTTAAATATTAAAATTAACTTTATCAAAAATTAGGAAAAAAAATTAATCCAAAAGAGTTCAAAAATGTATTATAATATTGTCAATTTTGAGTTTAATTATATGGTTCATTCTCAAAGTAGAAAAATATAATTTAAAATTTTAATACTAAAATTAAAAGATTAAATAATAATAAATTTAATTCTTTAAATTCGGTAGCTAGAAACTAAAATTATAGTTTCTCTCGTTTGAAATAATTAAAATAAATATTTAAAAATAAAAATCAAAACTAGTATTATCTTAAATTTATTAAAAGTGTAATTAAATCTCTATTTTCTTAATTTTATTTGTTTCAAACTTCTCAATTCTACATTTTTGTAAGTTCTATCATTATATTATCATCCTCATCTCCTCCCATGTTCTACTTTATCTTTACAATAGTCAATATTCTTAACTAATTTATAGTTTTAATTATAATTTTTTAGTATATATTTCGAAATTAATCAATTCTAATCTATTATTTGAAAAACTAATCAATTCTAATCAATAATTTAGAAAACTAATCGATTATAATTAATTATTTGAAAAAATTATCAAATATGATCGGTCATTTTGAAAATATAATCGATCAGAATCGTACTTCGCTTGAGCGAGAGAAGTCTCGCTCAAGCGAAATACACCTCAAGCACTTTAGATAGCGGTTATGAGGGAACCGCTATTATATCCTCTTAATTATGATCGGTCATTTCAAGTTATGATCGATAAGGATCGTATTTCGCTCGAGCGAGAGTAGTGTCGCTCAAGCGAAATACACACTCGAATGCGAATTCGTGCACTTGGAGTTTCGCTCGAGCGAGAATATTGTCGCTCAAGCGAAATACGTTTTAGATAGCGGTTCTCACAGGAACCGCTCTTAAAAGTGAACTTCTAATAGCGAGTTAACCATTAACCGCTATCTTAATTATACTTTAGATAGCGGTTAAGGTGGAACCGCTATCATATCATCTCAATTATGTTTTGCAACATGCCTCTACAAATGTTTTTAACAATTAAAAACAAAGTATTTTGACAAAAGCTTTCTCAAATGCCTCTACAAAGTATTTTTAACAATTATATTGAGTTTAATTCTACAAATTAAAAGATTAAATAATAAATTTAATTCTTTAAATTCAGTAGCTAGAAACTAAAATTATAGTTTCTCTGTTTTAAATATTTAAAATAAATATTTAAAAATAAAAATTAAAACTAGTATTATCTTAAATTTATTAAAAGTGTAATTAAATATCTATTTTCTTATTTTTATTTGTTTCAAACTTCTCAATTCTACATTTTTGTAAGTTCTATCATTATATTATCATTCTCATCTCCTCTCATGTTTCTACTTTATCTTTACAATAGTCAATATTCTTAACTAATTTATAGTTTTAATTATATTTTTTTAGTATATATTTCGAAATTAATCAATTCTAATCTATTATTTGAAAAACTAATAAATTCTAATCAATAATTTAGAAAACTAATCGATTATAATTAAATATTTGAAAAAATTATCAAATATGATCGATCATTTCGAAAATATAATCGGTCAGAATCAACTATCGCTCGAGCGAGATAGGCTCGCTCAAGCGAAATACGACTCGAGAGTACTAATTTTGTGCAGGGGCGTTTCGCTCGAGCGATAATATTGTCGCTCAAGCGAGATTAGGTTTAGATAGCGGTTACACGAGAACCGCTCTTAAAATATGACTTAGATAGCGGTTAACCCTTGAACCGCTATTATATGGTTTCAATTATGATCGATCGGAATGCATTTATGACCGATCATAACTATTTTAATCGATTAATTCTCGTTTCAATCGATTAAAACAGTTTCATGACAAGCGTTTTAATCGATTAAAACTTATTTTTATCGATTAAAATAACTTGAAAAGTTTTAGGAGAAAGTTTTGCAAGTATTTCAATCGATTGAATCGCGAACAATCGATTAAATCAACTTAGAAGATTTTTTGTAAAGTGTTTTAATTGATATAAACGTTGTCAGTATCGGTTAAAACAAATCATGTTAAAGAATCAAGAACGTATTAATGGATTAAAAGAAGTTTTAACAGATTAAAACTGCACTTTTAACATATTAAAAGAATCTTTTAACAGATTAATTAAACCGTAGCTTTGAAAATCTTCTATAAAAACAGTTTGGCTTGAACTTTTTTAACATACATTGAATATATCATCTTTAAAAAATAAATAAATTTATATATATATATATATATATATATATTTTTTTTTTTGCATTTTAATTTTCAAATATTAATTTTTTTATGAAATTAATTTTAATTAAAAAAATTAATTTTCAAATATTAATTTTTTTATGAAATTAATTTTAATTAAAAAAATTAAAGTGATATATATATATATATATATATATATATATATATATATATATATCCAACTATTAAATTATTCAAGATATTAATATAAATTTAAAATATCAATTCAAGTAATTAAAATAATTTTAATTTTTTATAAATACATTGAAATACATTTTTATTAACATACAAGTAATATATATATATATATATATATATATATATATATATATAAAGAGACTAAATTAATAATTAATTTAATTATTGATTTAGTGACCGATTCTATGGATCGAATCAGTGACCGATTCGAGTGATCGAATCAATGGACCGATTCAGTGATCGAATCAATGGACCGATCTGATGATCAGATCGATGACCGATTCAGTGATCAGATCAATGACCGATTCAGTGATCGAATCGATGACCGATCGATGACCGAATCAATGACCGAATCGATGACCGATTCGGTGACTAATTTAATAATCAATTTTAATTTTTTTATTCACATGCTAAATTAAAAAATAAAATCAAATAATTATATTACTAAATTATTTAATAAGTTAGTAAACAATTTTTTTTAAATATTTATAATTTTATTAAAAATGTTATCAATTATTTTAAATCATTAAGTAAATTTATATTTAAAATATTTTAAATAAAATATTTATATAAATGAAAAATAGTTATCGGTTTAAAAATTATTTTTTTAGTGACTCGAAATTTTAGTCACTAAATCGAGTTACTAAATATAAAAAAAATCAGTCACTAATTTCGAGTCACTATTAACCATTTTTGTAGTAAATAATTACATAAATTAAATATAGATTAATTAAAAAAATAAATCAAATAATAAAGTGACTCGAAATAGTAACCAATTTTTTGTGACCGAAAATTCGGTTACTATTTCGGTTACTAGACTAAAAAATAATAATTTGGTTACTGATTCGGTCACTGATAGTAACTAAATTTTTCGGTCACTGATTTCGGTTACTATTTGACATTTTTCTAGTAGTGATATATATATATATAAATAGTTTGCTTACAAAATCTTTTAGACATGGATAACAAACACTACCCGTTTTTGTTAAACTCTACTATTTCTCTTATAAAAAATATCTCTAAAACACCTTTCATCGAAAATAGAAAATCTCATACAATATTTCTATGTTTCTAAAGATACTCAAATATTTAAATATATAGTTCGCTTATAAGTCTCTATAATATTTTTAAAAGACAAAGATTCATCCTTAGATTCATCTCTAGACTCATTCTTTAAAAAAATCTCATGTCAAAGAATATGTTCAATCCTCTATAATAGATCAATGTTCTTTAGCCTCCACTACAGAAGAGCAGTTCATCAATATTGATATTCCAAAAAATCTCATCAGATATTGGTAAAATGAAGGATATACTCACCTTCATTGTGGAGCTATCAAACTAGTATTCTCTTTTCATGGGAGACATGAATTACTTGTTTCAGCCAAATTCTCTCTTATATATTATAACTATTTGCACTATGAACATGTTGTAATCAGTACAATACTTATCGCTCTTTATGTTGGAAGTGTAGTATTGACCATCTTCCAAACTTTAATGTTAGCTTGAAGGATCCTACCATATGTCAAATATTGAAGGTTCAAATTCAGATCACAAGAGTTGAACAAGTAGTTGATGCATTATCAACAACCCTTCATCATTAAATAATTTATAGACTACAAGATCATGCCATAAATCTTGCTTTACTTTCATGCAAAGATGAAGCTCTATTCGTCTTGACCAATAATCAAGATAAAACACTTTCCATAGTTCAGATCCCCAGAAACATCTTCCAACAAGAACTACAAAAACTTATATCGATGCAGTGAGTTACCAACTATAAAAAGCTCCACATCAATAAAAAACCAATCTAGTTTACTGAAACCATTCTCAGAAGATTTCTAGATGGTACTGTCAAAACCATCTTAAAAATCTTGAAGTTATCCTTAGTTCAAGTACCATCATTTTCTAATCAATGATGATATTGCTTGTCACCAAAGAAAACAAAATTCTTATTGCAAGTGTCTGTCCTAACGAAAAGCCTATTTTCATAGACAAGATTAATGGACACTTCATATGGGATGCAGATCCTGATATGTGTGACTATGACTATTGAGATCATGTCAGAGATTCTAGTGACGAGGATGATGATGACTCAGACAAGGATGATGACTATGGAAGAGGATCATGTAAACCTCTTTTCTCTTCTAACAGAAGATTTGGACCCGAAAAGGGTCCTTGGAATCGACTTCATTGTCAAGAGAAACCATATCCTCTATGAAAATACAAATGATATGTTCAGATCCTCGAATAAGAAGGTTTCCTTCTTCCAAGACAAGTGTGGAACCTTTGTCATGCCAACTCCTGTTGCTCCTCCTATTTCATGCATGATTATTAACCGTACATCATATAAAGAGGAATTTCCTCCTCTTGAAAGGAATACTGATCCAGTATCCAAAACAACAACTAAACCACATGTTCTCTATTAAGAAATTGGTCCAGATAGAAAGAAAATGTCAGAGCTTAAAACTCTATCTTACAAAGCAGAGGAAGTATTGAACTGGCAAACTAAAAATGTCATAACTCTATCTTACAAAGAATTAATCAGAAGATGGACAAACTCTCTACAAACCTTGAGGAAAGTGATGAGAAACTCCAACATCTCAACTCAAATTTAAGAAAGTATTATAAACGACTTTGCTCACAACTCCTAGTTAGAAGAAGATTGGAAAAATACCATTTTTAGAGATTTATCTCATGCCAAAGAAAAGGAGATTATAAGAATTATGGCTCAGATCCAAGAGATGGATAATTGCATCGAGGCAAAGGTTAAACAATAGAAGATCGAGAAGGATCCTTATCCTATCCTACTATTTACTTCAACTCTGATGTACTCATCTTTCCAGAACCCATTTCCATTCTTCTGGTAACCTACACAGTCTTCTTGGTCTTTACCTACAATCATTGCCTATAGGCCATGACCCAAGCTAGAAGCATCAAAGCCCAACAAAGGAAAAACAAAGAAAACCAACACATATTCCCAAGAATTTGCTCATGAAGTTATGCCTTTACAAAAAAGGCAAACTCATCAAGATATCACAACTGACCATAGAACCCTGTCCTAATCCAACTCCTAAGAATACTCATACAATTGTTGAAGAGTATTCCTCTAAAGATTTAGAAACAGAAGATCTCAGTCATGAAAACTTAACCAAAATTCTAATGACCAACACCTCCAAATTAGAAGTCAAACAGGAGCCTATTTATGATTCTCCTGATGAAGAAGTCAACTCCGGTTCAACTAGAACAAATACCTTTTCAAAGCCTAATGGAGGACCTTGATTTACTATTGATGATATTCCTCCAAGTCAACGGAGAGCCAAACTAATTGAATTTGGAGCTTGGTTAGATACTAAGATGGTTGAAGATTCTTATTCTTACAAGGTCATTGAAGAATTTTACTATAGGATGACTGGAATCGTGAAGGAATGGTACCACAACCTGGGAGTTGTTAGACAAAACCAATTCCATGAACTGGGACAAACTGCAATATTACTAGGAGCCTTACATGAAGAATTCATAGGAGATAACTTTATCATTAACAAAAAACTCAGACAAGAATTATTTGAAATGAGATGTTGCTCAGTAAAAATCAAGGATTTGGAAAAACACTACCAAAGAATCAGTAAAGGATTTTACCATCTTAACGGACTTGATGATCCTAGCCTGAAAAATACCTATGTATCATCTCTTCTTGCTGAAATCCATCTAGAACCAAACAGAATGGCGATGACTATCTGAAAAGATTTCACCACCTTGACTATGGGTCAAATATATAAGATGACTTTAGAGGCTGTTGACAAACTCTGTAGACAACATGAATTATTTTCAGACATCATGAACCAGAAGAGTAAATTCAACAAAGCCTTTTAGAAGCCTTATCTTGAAATCAAGTGAAAAAAACCCTATAAAGGGAACTGAAAAAAGAAAGAAAGAAAAGGAGGAGGAGGAGGAGGAGAAGAAGAAGAAGAAGAAGAAGAAGAAGAAGAAGAAGAAGAAGAAGAAGAAGAAGAAGAAGAAGAAGAAGAAGAAGAAGAAGAAGAAGAAGAAGAAGAAGAAGAAGAAGAAGAAGAAGAAGAAGAAGAAGAAGAAGAAGAAGAAGAAGAAGAAGAAGAAGAAGAAGAAGAAGAAGAAGAAGAAGAAGAAGAAGAAGAAGAAGAAGAAGAAGAAGAAGAAGAAGAAGAAGAAGAAGAAGAAGAAGAAGAAGAAGAAGAAGAAGAAGAAGAAGAAGAAGAAGAAGAAGAAGAAGAAGAAGAAGAAGAAGAAGAAGAAGAAGAAGAAGAAGAAGAAGAAGAAGAAGAAGAAGAAGAAGAAGAAGAAGAAGAAGAAGAAGAAGAAGAAGAAGAAGAAGAAGAAGAAGAAGAAGAAGAAGAAGAAGAAGAAGAAGAAGAAGAAGGAAGAAGAAGAAGAAGAAGAAGAAGAAGAAGAAGAAGAAGAAGAAGAAGAAGAAGAAGAAGAAGAAGAAGAAGAAGAAGAAGAAGAAGAAGAAGAAGAAGAAGAAGTAAGAATTTCAAATTCTTCAAAAAGAAGAAAATTAGAAGAAAATCCTATGACCAAAGATGTTTTATCTACAAGAAGAAAAACCACTTTTCTAGGAATTGTCCCTACAAAGTCGAAAGAGCTATAAAACTCATCATCTCTACGCTCAATCTTAGAGATTATGAAGAAATAGAATCTATATACTTGGAATAAAGCTCTGCAAATGAAGAAACATTTTTTCCCTTTCTATATCCTCTGATGAAATAGAATCTAGTCATGCAGACTCAAAATCAGAAATAAAAACTATTCATGTTTTCTCTTTTCAAGAGATTAATCCTTTTAATATCTCACCACCTTAGCCATGCATAAAACTTATGTAAGGTAAACATTAAATGCATATAGTTGAGAGGTTGTGGTTGTATTGAATGCATGTAGTTGAGAGGTAGTGGTTGTATTTAATGCATGTAGTTGAGAAGCCATGTCTAGAGGCCTATAAATTGGCATGTACCACTCATTGCAAAAACATATTAAGTGATAATATACAAAGTGCTTTATTTAGATACTTGTTTGTCAACAAATTGGCATTAGAGCTTGAGAGTTTGAGTGCATTAGAGAGAGTGTTTGAGAGTTAGAAAGTTTGTTCAAGGTGACCAACTTAGCTAACAACATACCCCTACCAAAGTTATCGAAAAGCGGAAGCTATGAAAATTGGAGTCTGCAAATGAAGGCTCTCCTTAGTTCCCAGGAAGTATGGGATGTGATCGAAAATGGGCACCAAGAACCAGAGAATATTGAAGAGCAGACGATTGTCCAACTTGCTGCGTTGAGAGCAACATGGGTAAAGGACAAAACAACTTTGTACGTGTTGTACCGAGCTGTTGATGAGTTCGGCTTTGAGAAGATAGCAAATGCTAAATCTTTAAAAGAAGCGTGAGATATTCTGGAGAAGGCATATAAAGGAATCAATTCAGACTTCAAACTCTCAGAGGCGAGCTTGAAAACATGAGGATGAAAGAGGTCAAAGGGATTGCCGAGTACGTCTCCCGTGTTGAGACCGTGGTGAATCTACTTGGAAGAAATGGAGAGACGTTGCCCACTTGCCGAGTGGTGGAGAAAATCTTAAGGTCTTTAACCAACGACTTTGAGAATATCGTTTGTGCAATAGAGGAGACCAAGGACTTGTCGGTGCTCTCGGTAGAAGAGCTTTCCAGGTCGCTTGAAGCGCATAAGTAGCAGAGAAGGAAGAAGAAAGAGGAATCCCTTGATCAAACACTCCAAGCAAAGACAACCTTAAAGGAGAAGAAGGTTCCTTATGCTCAGAACACTCAAGGCCAAGATGGTAGAGGCATAGAAGGATATGAAAGAGGTAAGGAGCAAGTCGGTCAACAAAACTGGCGTGGCCGAGGACAAGGTAGAGGTCGTGGCGGTAGAGGCCGAGGTGGTCAGTCAAGCAATTTTGGAGTTGAGTGCTGCAAATGTGGGAAGAACGGTCATTTTGCTAAGGATTTCTATTCAAGTATCAAATATTATAATTGTGGGAAGGTGGGGCATTTCACGAAGGACTGCCGATCTGAGAGCAAGAAGGAAACAAACCTCCTCTCTAAGGACGCTGAGGAAGAAGGAGTATTGATGATGTCGAGAAGTTTGGGTGTCGAGCTAAGTCTGAGCTGTTCTGACAACTCAGTTTGGTATCTTGATATAGGAGCAAATAACCACATGTGCGGGGACGAGAACCTTTTTAAGGAGCTCACTAAAGTTGAGGCCGGACACATGTCGTTTGGAGATGCATCAAAGGTGGCAGTAAAAGGTCGAGGTACAATCTAGTACTTGTAGAAGAATAGTCGAATTGGAGAAATCAGAGACGTGTACTATGTACCCGATCTCAAAAGCAACATATTGAGCATGAGCCAGCTGATGGAGAAAGGCTACTCAGTTCTGATGAAAGATCGAGTACTATACTTGAAGGACAAGTCAGATCGTTTGATTGCTCGAGTAGAAATGAAGAAGAACAGAATGTACAAGTTGGACTTGAAGATAGTCCAAGAGAGGTGGTTGAAACTTGATGTGAATGATGAAATAATGATGTGACACTTTCTGTTTGGCCACTTGCATTTTGGCGGGCTGACTGAATTGGTAAAGAAAGAGATGGTGCGAGGACTCTCGTCTATGGAATTTGAAAAGAAATTTTGTGAATAGTGTGTGCTCGGGAAACATCCAAGGCCCTCATTTTCGAGGACTGCCGAGTACTGTGCAAAAGAACAACTCGAATTGATTCACACAGATATTTGTGGATCGATTACCCCTGAGTCTTTCAGTGGGAAAAGGTATTTCATTTCTTTTATATATGATTTTTCAAGAAAAACCTGATTATATTTTTTGAAGGAGAAATCCGAGGTGTTTGAGGTGTTCAAGAGATTTAAAGCAATGGTTGAGAAAAAGACCGACATGCTTATCAAATTTGTTAGGTCTGATCGAGGAGGCGAGTTCATTTCATCCAAGCTCATGAAGTATTGTGAGAAGCAAGGGATAAGGAGATTTCTGACAGCACCATACTCACCCCAACAACACGGAGTTGCCGAGAGGAAGAATCGAACCATTCTTGACATGGTTCGAAAAAGTTGAGAAGCAAGAACGTGCCAAAGGAGTTTTGGGCAGAAGTAGTGTAATGTGCCATCTATGTGCAAAATAGATGTCCACATGCTAAGCTAAACAAGAAGACACCGCAAGAAGTCTGGAGTGGAAAAATGCCGAATGTGTCTCACCTTAAAGTGTTCGGCATCATAGCTTATGGTCATATTCCAGCTCAGCAGAGGACCAAGCTCGAAGATAGAAGCAAAAAGTACGTGTTTATTGGGTATGATGAAAAAACCAAGGCATACAGGTTGTTTAACCCAATAACTAAGAAGGTCATTATGAGTTGAGATGTTCAAATTGATGAAGAGAGCGAGTGGAGTTGGAACAAACTGGAGAAGAAGTCTATAGGAAGTAGAAGCTCGGAGGTTGATATACCACATACTGTGAGAGATCATTAGACTTCTGATGAAGAAGATGAAACTCTACAGCCCAGAGCGCGAAGTTTACAAGATATATACAACTCCACTAACGATGTGTATGTTATATGTTTCTTGGCAGATTCAGAAGACTTAAGTTTTGAAGAGGCCATGCAGGAGAAAAGGTGGCAAAAGGTAATGGACGAGGAGATTGAGGCAATAGAACACAACAACACGTGGGAGATGAATGATTTACCCAAAGGAGCACGGCCTATCGACGTAAAGTGGGTGTACAAGAAGAAAATAAATGTTGAAGGAGAAGTTGAGCGATATAAAACTCGACTCGTAGTGAAGGGGTACAAGCAGAAGGAAGGAATAGACTATGACGAAGTATTCGTCCCAGTGACGAGAATGGAAATAATTAGGTTGCTAATTTCCTTAGCAGCTCAACACAGATGGACAATCTTGTAGATGGACGTTGTAGACCCCTAATTTTGCCCGGCCTCTCAAAATAAAAGCTAGAGGAATTTCACCCAAAGATGGAGTTCATCCGGCTTCCCAAAACCGAGAAGGACCTCCCACAACAGAAGACGGAGTTCACTCATTCACACAATAAAAGCCAAAAGAGACTTCCTACACAAAGACAAAGCTCGCCCGACATCTTAATGAAGGCCAAGAAGACTTTCTATATGAAGATAAAGCTTCAACGGACACACATCGGCATCAATCTATGTCCGAAAAAGGAAAGGAAAGCTTCCCGGGGTCCCAGAACACGAAAACTGGACAAAACAGGTCGAGACCACGGTCCCAGAAGTGGGACGGCCGTCCCAACTGCTATTTTACAGTTGGGACGCGCGTCCGAATGTGGGACGGCCGTCCCAAACCCAATTTAAGTGGGACGGCCGTCCCGGCTTCCTCGGGGGTCCCGCTCCGTGTAAATTTGCCATTTGGGACGGCCATCCCAGTCCGGACGGCCGTCCCAACCCGCACGGCCGTCCCAAAGTGCGCTAGCTGCGAAAAACTATAAATAGGAGGCTCATTTGCCACTTTTTCACACCACGTACACTCCGAGAGCTCGAAACACTTTAGAGCACTTGTCTACTTCTCTCCCTTTCTCGAATGATCTTTCCGATTGCCTTAAATAGGTAACAATCGGTTAAGGAATTATATTCCGGCATTCGATTCTTCTTTAAATTTTTAGTGGAGTCGATCTTGTATTGGTGAGGAGAGACCGTGTAGAGAGAGGGGTTGCCAAAACGCATCCTCACGGTTCGAGATTCTCAATATAAAGCTTGCTACGGAGGTTCTTTTCAATTCCCTTCTCTTTTATTGTTTTATTTATTGTTTTATTGTTTTATTTAGCTTTATTATGTCATGTAGAATAGAATCATGTAGATAGTCATTTTAATATCTCTTTTATCGCTTTATTTAGCTTTATTTATATAAAATTATGTAAATAGTCATTTCAATATTATGCAATAAAATAGGGTAATCACGTAATTTCTCGAAATCTTCTCTTTAAATGAATTGATCTGTCATAGGGAACCCGAAAGGGGCGTTGTGGGGTGCTAACACCTTCCCCACACGTAACTAACTCCCTTACCCAACTCTGGTTATAACGGCCAAGTTGTTTATTTTATAAAATCAACGCCTTTCTTTCTTTTTTCCTTTTCCAATGTTTCTGGTCAAAATATTGGTGGCGACTCCATAAGAACCCCTTTTCGAAAACCTTGCTTTTATTAGAGGATAATTCAATTGTCGGACACCTCGGAAGCAATGAACACATTTTAAAACAAAAAACGCGAGTCTAAACCATCTTTTCGCGACCGCTCGCATAAACGTTTCGAGACGTCCCCAGGACGTCGGAAAGGGACGGCGGCGACAGATGGCGACTCCACTGGGGAAGCTAGAGAGTTGATCCCATTTAGTGACAGATAAATTCAAACTAAGTAAAGATTTGAAATTACGCCTTTACCCTTCTGTATGTTTTTATTGTATGGCTTTATATAACTGCTGTATGATTATTTCTGCAATTGTTTGAAATATAAATTGCACACAAAAACCCTTGCACACAACAGTCCCTCTATACCCGGGGGCAAGAGTGAATATCTATAGGGAGTGGGTGGCAGATACGATCGGTTAGTTGGCACACGGGGCTACTACCGTTGTCGGAAAACCACCAACTCAAGGTGATAACTCTCTTCTTTTGGTCTAAGGGTGTCGCCACGGAGTTCCGTGCATGACCCGAGGATCGAGAGATTGAGAGGTCCCTATAATGGGGGCACCTTGGGGACCTTTGGCCTGGTGAGAACAGTTAGAACCACCTAAACCAAGCACGTTTCTGCAGGAAAACCCTACCTCGTGATTAAATAAGCGTGGCTCTGCTCGCAGATGTATGAATTGTGTGTGCATACGTTTGCCGCATTTGTATTGATGCATTAGCATAGGGTAATCATACAACAAACAAAAAAGTGAAAAACCCTAAAAATCATAAAAAATATAAAAACCAGCTTAAAACCATAAAAATACCTTTTTACAAAATTCTTGGCAAAGTCGTATCATTCATACCACATCATCCAATAAGTGGTAAAACCAAGAGAGAAAACCAATGCATTAAGAAAAGTATGCATAAACATCATCATAATAAAATCTCTCATACATAAACACATTCATCCTAGGGCATATTTATTCCACACTAATCATTTAAAATAAAAAGTCATAATAAGAATCATTAAAATCATTTAGAAGGTGGCTCGGTCTTCCGCCCGTCCTCACTCGTGCTCAAAAGGCTAAGAAGATGGAACAACTAGAAGAACAAAACCGAAAGCTCACCGCCGAGCTTACTACACCGAAAGAGCAAATGGCTCAAATGTTAGAAATGATGCATCAACGTAATCTCCATCAAGAGGGTCCTCGAATGGACAAGCCTCTCACCAGGAAGAAGAAGAGGAACCTCGTAATGAGCATGATCAATCTGGTACAAGAGCAAGTACATATTCATGCTCCTGAAGTATCAAAACAACAAATCACCGCCCTTGAGGAGAGATTAAGAGCCATGGAAGGGCATAATTTTGATGTCAAAGAAGCTACCGATATGTGCCTCGTCAAAAATATCCAATTCCCTAACAAATTCAAAGCTCCGGATTTCCCAAAATACATAGGACTAACCTCGCCCCAAAAGCCATCTTACAATGTACCGCCGTAAGATGGCCGCATATGCCGATAATGAAAAACTCCTGATCCACTGCTTTCAAGAGAGCTTGGTCGAATCAGCTCTAAACCGGTATATGCAACTAGAAGGAGAACCAAATCCAAACCTGGAGACATTTGGCAGATGCATTTCTTCGTCGTTATAAATACAATATTGATCTGACCCCTGAAAGAGCAGATCTACAATTATTAAGCAAGAAAAACGACGAATCCTTCAAAGCATATGCCCAAAGATGGAGAGAATTGGCAGCACAAGTGGAACCTCCTCTATCCGACAAGGAAACTACATCCATGTTCATCAATTCTCCGACCGGTCCCTATTACGACAAAATGATAGGAAATACATCAACACTCTTTGCGGATGTAGTCATCATAGGAGAAAGAGTGGAGCAAGGTTTGAAGAGTGGGAGAATTGTACAACAAACTTCCTCCAATTCCTCTACTCAAACTTTTAAAAAGAATTTTGGAAAGAAAAAGGAAGGGGACGTGAATGCAATTAATATTGCCACTCTTTCTGCCTCCTCGCAACAAACCAAGCCACGCAGACAAGAGAGGAAATTCACCTCCATACCTACCTCCTACGGAAGTCTGTTGATAAAATTGTTGGATGCTAAACTCCTTGTGCGAATCCCTCCCAAGAAGATGGAACCACCCTATCCAGAATGGTATAAGCCAAATGAAAAATGCAATTATCATTCGGACGCGCCAGGACATTCGGTAGATAACCGCATAGCTTTGAAGCATAAGGTCCAAGATTTAATAGATGCGGGATGGATTACCTTTGACGCATCTACTCCAAAGGTGGACGACCAGCCCTTATCAAAGCCCGAATAAAAGACGGGATAAGGAAGACCAGCAGATTAGGGCTCATCATTTTTACCATCTTTTGCAATAAAAAATATAGATAAAAAAATATATCAAAAAAAAAAACTTCCGATGTATTTCTCGTGATCCCTGCCCATGATCACGAGATTTTTGGTTAATAAGGGCTTTGTAAATATTTTCTTCTATCAATACAATAAGGCATTTTTTTTAATATCCATATTCTCTTTCATTCTTTTCTCTCTCATACATCTCATAAAGAAATCTAAAACAAAGCATAACCCGTACAATCATGTCTCGTGATTGAAAACTCCTTGGAAGATCCGAAAGTCGAAGACGAATGGATTGAGTCGACAAGTGAGGAGGGGACCATTTCCCGGACATGCAAAGACCGCTAGAAAAAGAAGCGCAATCAATACAGACCCCATCAGGAGAAAACCGAGTCTATCAATTTGGGATCAGAAGATGATAAGAAAGAAGTAAATATTGGGACCCAAATTGACGATGATGTCAAAGAAAAACTAATACAATTGCTAAGAGAATACATGGACGTGTTTGCGTGGTCCTACCATGATATGCCTGGAATCGATAAAAGTATAGTGGAGCATCGATTACCATTAAAAGAGGGATTTCGACCCGTTAAACGTAAACTCGAAGAGTAAAACCGTAATGGTCCTTAAAAATTAAAGAAGAAGTAGAAAAACAGCTTGGATGCCAATTTCCCGATCGTCTCAAAATACCCCGAATGGCCGGCGAACATCGTGCCGATTGTAAAGAAAAATGGAAAAATCGGAGTATGTGTAGATTACTGGACCTAAACCGTGCAAGTCCAAAAGATGATTTTCCCTTACCACATATCGATATGCTCGTAGATCACACCGCTACAAATACCCTTTATTCTTTCATGGATGGATATGCAGGGTATAATCAAATCAAATTGGTCGTCGAAGACAGAGAAAAACTTCCTTCATTACGCCATGGGGGACATTTTGTTATAGAGTAATGCCTTTTGGACTTAAGAATGCGGGGGCAACCTATCAAAGGGCTATGGTTACACTATTTCACGATATGATTCACAAAGAAATCGAAGTATACGTGGACGATATGATTGTCAAGTCCAAAAATGAGACAGATCACCTCTTACACTTAAAGAAACTATTCAATCGGCTTCGAAAATACCAGATTAAGCTTAATCCGGCTAAATGCACGTTCGGAGTACGATCAGGAAAACTCCTTGGGTTCATCGTCGCGAAAAAGGAATCGAGGTGGACCCCGATAAAACAAAGGCAATCCTAGAAATGCCCCCACCAAGAACGTAAAAGAAGTCGAGGGTTCTTAGGCCGAATAAACTACATCGCACGGTTCATTGCGCAATTAACGTATAAATGTACGCCCATCTTCAAGTTATTGCGTAAAAACCAATCGACAGCTTGGAACGATGAATGCCAACAAGCCTTCGAAAAGATCAAAATATGCCTAACTAATCCTCCATTACCGATACCACCTGTGGAAGGGAAACCCCTAATTCTTTACCTATCAGTACTCGACGAATCCATGGGATGTGTACTCGGCCAACAAGATGATACCGGAAAGAAAGAACAAGCCATATATTACCTCGCAAAAAATTTCTAAACTATGAGACCCGTTATACACCACTCGAAAAACATGTTGTGCATTGGTGTGGGCAACTCAACGCCTTCGACAATACATGGTCGACATACAACTTGGTTAATTTCCAAAATGGACCCAATCAAATACTTGTTTGAAAAACCTATCTTGACCTAAGGATAGCTAGATGGCAAGTACTCCTTTCGAATTTGATATTATTCATATCACTCGTAAAGCTATCAAAGGCGAGTCCTTTGCGTAACTACCCGGCACATGGGCCAACAGACGAATATCAATCCCTCCAAGATGATTTTCCGGATGAGCACATAATGCACATCCAACATGAAGAACTAGAGAATAATGAGTGGATCATGTTCTTCGATGGAGCTTCAAACTTACTGGGACATGGGATCGGAGCTATTTTAATATCACCCGAAAAGAAGCATATCCCGATAACAACTAGATTAACCTTTGACTGTACAAACAATATGGCGGAATATGAAGCCTCGTGCTCTAGGTATTCAAGCGGCCTTGGATCACGGGGTAACCAAACTCAAAGTATTCGGTGACTCATCCCTTGTTATTTACCAGCTCAAGGGTGAATGGGAAACTAGAAACTCCAAATTAATCCCCTATCCGGAGCATATCCGTAAGATGACTTCACAAATGGAAAACATTAGTTTCGAGTATATCCCTCGGGAGGATAACCGGATTGCGGATGCGCTAGCAACATTATCATCCATGTTCGCACTAGGGCAAGAACATGAAATGCCCATCATCCAAGTCAAAAGGCACGACAAACAAGCCTTTTGTATGATGGTGGATAATGAAAAAGATAAAGCCCCTTGGTATCGGGACATAAAGCGATACTTGACAAAGGGTAAATACCCGTAGGGAATCGAGTGACAATGATAAAAGGACCATTCGGAAAAGGGCTATAGGATTTATGTTGATAGGAGAAACCCTCTATAAAAAGAATTGTGATTCTACTTTGTTAAGATGTGTCAATCCCGAAGAAGCCCAGATATTGATCAAAGAAATACATGAAGGAACCTTTGGGACTCATGCACCAGGGCATATCATGGCTAGGAAGATCCTCAGAGCAGGATACTTTTGGTCCACAATGGAAAAAGATTGTTATCAGTATGCTAAAAAATGTCACAAGTGTCAAATACACGCAGATAATGTACATGTTCCCCCGATACCTCTCAACGTTATGGCTATCCCTTGGCCGTTCGCTATGTGGGGCATAGATGTCATCGGACCTATTGAGCCTAAGGCGTCCAATGGTCACCGATTCATTTTGGTGGCCATTGATTATTTCACTAAGTGGGTAGAAGCGGCATCTTATGCACATGTGACTAGAAAAGTAGTGGTCACCTTTATTAAGAAAAATATCATATGTCGATACGGCATTCCACATCGTCTCATTACTGATAACGGGACCAATCTGAATAATAAAATGATGGAAGAACTATGTTATGACTTCAAAATTCAACATCATAATTCTTCTCCTTATAGGCCTAAAATGAATGGCGCAGTGGAAGCAGCCAATAAAAACATCAAGAAGATTGTTCAAAAGATGGTTAAAACCTATAAAGATTGGCATGAAAAGTTACCTTTTGCTCTTCATGGATATCGAACGTCCGTACGAACCTCAACAGAGCCACTCCATTCTCCCTTGTATATGGAATGGAGGCCGTATTGCCAATAGAGGTCGAAATACCTTCCTTGCGAATTATTATGGAAGCGAAATTAACGAAGCCGAATGGATTCAAAGTCGATACGATCAGCTTAAACCTTATCGATGAAAAACGACTGGATGCCATATGCCGTGGACAAGCCTATCAAAAGAAAATAAAAAAGGCTTATGACAAAAAGGTCTCGCCCTCATACTTATCAAGAAGGAGATTTAGTGGTAAAGAAACTGCTCCCAGCCTGTAAGGATAAAATTGGAAAATGGGCGGCAAATTACGAAGGACCCTTTGTGGTCAAACGAGCTTTCTCGGAGGGGCACTTATCCTCACTAATATGGATGGAGAGGAGCTTCGACACCCAATCAATTTCGACGCGGTAAAGAAATATTATGCTTGAAGACATTGCTCATGACCCGTCAGGAATGAAAACCCGCAAAGGGCATCCCCGGGCAAAAGATAGGGTCCATATCCCTCGCTAGGATACGTCCTAGGCAAAAAGAAGAGGTATATAAAAAAAAAAAAAAAAAACTAAGAGCAATGGTTACTTTAGTCGAAAACCGAAAAGGCGGCTAAAGTAGCGTTCTTCCAAAAGCAAGCAGCCTGCATAGTCTTCACTCCGAGCTCAGGCATCTCAACCGAAGCAATTAGGAGAAACAGGGGGCAGATATCACAGACATGACTGTATAAGCCTAAACAGTACAGCCAACCCTGACCACCCATTCTTCTAGATACCTTTTGAAATCCTTCTATAAAAGAAATAAAACTTTTGTTCATTTATAAATAAAATTCCCTTTCATTTCCTTTCTCTTGACCAAATATTATGGAAATGCCTCTTTATTGATAAATCATAAATATGCGCAAAGACTTTTAATCAAAGATCAAACATGCATCTAAAAAAGGGAAGCATAACAAAAAGAAAGGCCTGCTAGTATATTCTTAGGTAAAAACCAGGGTAGCCTCGCTAGATCGGAAATCCCAAAAAGAACGATCTAGGCAAAAGATAAGGCAACAACCCCTAAGATATTCTAGGCAAAAATTAAGGCAGCCCGCTAGATCGAAAACCCGTAAAAGGCGGTCTAGGCAAAAGATAGGGCTAAAACCAAGAGATGGATAAAAGAAGAGCCCAAGCATCACGATCATAGAAAAGGAGCCCACCGACATATTCATAAGAAGCCAACTGAAGAAGGCCGCTTACTTTCTAAACGCATAAAAAATAAACAAACATTAGATTGCATCTAGAGCATCCACACACAAAGCAGCTTGCATAATACGACTTTGTCAAAATCAAGAAAAAATAATTTTCTTCAAACAAGAATAAATAAACATACATATAAGGACGATAGTCTCCATATTTGTGATTGGAAATAAAAGGCGCTAAAATCCAGCCTCTAAATAAAAATCAAAATCGAAAAAGGCGAAATCTGAACTTCTTCAGCAAAATTAGCTCCAACCATCAACCTTCTACACCAATAAAAGAAGGTACATCAAAAACGGAAAAAGCCAACGGAAAAGCTTGATAATCCCCAAGCGGATCCTTGCCTACTCCGAAGGCAAAACAAAAATTACTCCATGACTCAACATCATCACCGCAAGAGTCATCAAGCACACTCATGCAAGAGTCTCCGTTGCATCCCCCAATGGAGAACAAGGACTACATAAGAGTCCATCAAAGAAAAAACAGAGTCAAAATCCCCACATCACTGGGGGGCAACAAAAAGAAAGAAGAGAAGAGTCTTTCACCCTCTAACAAAGGCCACTGCATGAAAAAGCCGAAAGAAATTTCCATCCACAGGAAGCCAATAAAATCCCCCCCCGGTGGATCACCAAAAAGAAAATTTTTCCCCAGTAAGCCTATCCGCAAAGGCAAATTACAAATCCACAGGGAGTTAAGCACCTAATATGAATATCCCCAGTGAAAGGCAAAACCTTCACTCCCAAGAATGCCTAGGCTCACTCAGAAACAAGCAAAGAGCCGATATCCCCGAGAAACGGGAAATCAACCTATGCAAGAGGCAATACAAGCACAAAGCTTTCAAAAAAGCATTCACCTACTCAGAGGTATTATCAAGAACAAATATCCTCAAGTAGAACATCAGCCTATCCAGAGGAAAGCCTTCGTCACTATTGAAGCACCCGCCTAATCAAGAGGCACAATCAAAAAATCAACGAATCCCCAGTAGATTCCCGCCTAATCAAGAGGCACAACAAAATCCCCAAGTGGATCTTCGCCTAATCAAGAGGCACAATCAAGAAGAGAATTCAAAAATCCCCAGAGGATTCCCGCCTGAAAAGAGGCAATAACAAAAATCCCCGGCCAAGCCGGATGGCTAAAAAGCCAAAAACAACAAAAATCCCTGGTAAAACCGGATGACGACTAACAGAAAAGTCAAAAACAAATATTCCCTACGGAATAGGCGCATGAACAGAAACAATAAGCCGCCAACACATCTCCAAAAACAGATAATCACAGGATTAACTACCAAAAAGTGCATCCTGAGAACCTTGCAGAACGGGGTTCGGACCAGGTGGGGGTAGGTACCCATCAGAATCTTGCGAACGGGATTCGGACCAGGTGGGGGTAGGTACCCATCGAAGTCTTGCAGAACGGGATTCGGACCAGGTGGGGGTAGGTACCCATCGAGCCTTGCGAACTGGGTTCTGACCGTGTGGGGTAGGTACCCATCGAATCTTGCGAACGGGATTCTGACCGGTGGGGGTAGGTACCCATCGAGCCTTGCGTAACGGGGTTCGGACCGGTGGGGGTAGGTACCCATCGAGCCTTGCGTAACGGGTTCGGACCGTGTGGGGGTAGGTACCCATCGAGCCTTGCGTAACGGGGTTCGGACCGGTGGGGGTAGGTACCCATCGAATCTTGCGTAACGGGATTCGGACCGGTGGGGGTAGGTACCCATCGAGCCTTGCAGAACCGGGTTCGGACCGATGGGGGTAGGTACCCATCGGAATCTTGCGAACGGGATTCGGACCAGTGGGGGTAGGTACCCATCGAGCCTTGCGGAACGGGGTTCGGACCGGGTGGGGGTAGGTACCCATCGAGCCTTGCGAACGGGGTTCGGACTGGGTGGGGGTAGGTACCCATCGAGCCTTGCGAACGGGGTTCGGACCGGTGGGGGTAGGTACCCATCGGAATCTTGCGTAACGAGATTCGGACCGGTGGGGGTAGGTACCCATCGAGCCTTGCGGAACGGGGTTCGGACCGGGTGGGGGTAGGTACCCATCGAGCCTTGCGGAACGGGGTTCGGACCAGGTGGGGGTAGGTACCCATCGAATCTTGCGGAACGGGATTCGGACCAGGTGGGGGTAGGTACCCATCGAGCCTTGCGGAACGGGGTTCGGACCGGATGGGGGTAGGTACCCATCGAATCTTGCAGAGCGGGATTCGGACCGGATGGGGGTAGGTACCCATCAGAATCTTGCAGAGCGGGCTTCGGACCAGGTGGGGGTAGGTACCCATCAGAATCTTGCGGAACGGGATTCGGACCAGGTGGGGGTAGGTACCCATCGAGCCTTGCAGAACGGGGTTCGGACCGGATGGGGGTAGGTACCCATCGAATCTTGCGGAGCGGGATTCGGACCGGGTGGGGGTAGGTACCCATCGAGCCTTGCAGAGCGGGATTCGGACCGGATGGGGGTAGGTACCCATCGGAATCTTGCAGAGCGGGATTCGGACCAGGTGGGGGTAGGTACCCATCAGAATCTTGCAGGGCGGGATTCGGACCGGATGGGGGTAGGTACCCATCAGAATCTTGCAGAGCGGGATTCGGACCGGGTGGGGGTAGGTACCCATCGAATCTTGCGGAACGGGATTCGGACCAGGTGGGGGTAGGTACCCATCGGAGCCTTGCAGAACGGGGTTCGGACCGGATGGGGGTAGGTACCCATCGAGATCTTGCGGAGCGGGGTTCGGACCGGATGGGGGTAGGTACCCATCGGAATCTTGCGGAGCGGGATTCGGACCGGTGGGGGTAGGTACCCATCAGAATCTTGCGAGCGGGATTCGGACCGGGTGGGGGTAGGTACCCATCAGAACCTTGCAGAACGGGGTTCGGACCAGGTGGGGGTAGGTACCCATCAAAACCTTGCAGAACAAGGTTCATACCAAGTGGGGGTAGGTACTCACTAAAGTCCAGCAAAATGCAAACCCGTACCGGGTGAGGGTAAGTACTCATCAGAGCCTTATAAAAGGAGGCTCAAACCAGATAGGGGTTGGTACCTATCAAAATACTTATCATCCGGAGGATCAACAAGAAACAGCATCCGAAAGATAACCGGGCAAAAGGGTTAACTCCTTCCCCTACCAACTAATTTGGTCGGCATATTAAAACCGACGAATTAGTTAGGCAGGCGAAGGGGGGGCAGCTGTAGACCCCTAATTTTGCCCGGCCTCTCAAAATAAAAGCTAGAGGAATTTCACCCAAAGATGGAGTTCATCCGGCTTCCCAAAACCGAGAAGGACCTCCCACAACAGAAGACGGAGTTCACTCATTCACACAATAAAAGCCAAAAGAGACTTCCTACACAAAGACAAAGCTCGTCCGGCATCTTAATGAAGGCCAAGAAGACTTCCTATATGAAGATAAAGCTTCAACGGACACACATCGGCATCAATCTATGTCCGAAAAAGGAAAGGAAAGCTTCCCGGGTCCCGTAACACGAAAACCGGACAAAACAGGTCGAGACCACGGTCCCGAAGTGGGACGGCCGTCCCAACTCGCTATTTTACGGTTGGGACGCGCGTCCGAATGTGGGACGGCCGTCCCAAACCCAATTTAAGTGGGACGGCCGTCCCGGCTTCCCCGGGGGTCCCGCTCCGTGTAAATTTGCCATTTGGGACGGCCATCCCAGTCCGGACGGCCGTCCCAACCCGGACGGCCGTCCCAAAGTGCGCCAGCTGCGAAAAACTATAAATAGGAGGCTCATTTGCCACTTTTTCAGCACCACGTACACTCCGCAGAGCTCGAAACACTTTAGAGCACTTGTCTACTTCTCTCCCTTTCTCGAATGATCTTTCCGATTGCCTTAAATAGGTAACAATCGGTTAAGGAATTATATTCCGGCATTCGATTCTTCTTTAAATTTTTAGTGGAGTCGATCTTGTATTGGTGAGGAGAGACTGTGTAGAGAGAGGGGTTGCCAAAACGCATCCTCACGGTTCGAGATTCTCAATATAAAGCTTGCTACGGAGGTTCTTTTCAATTCCCTTCTCTTTTATTGTTTTATTTATTGTTTTATTTAGCTTTATTATGTCATGTAGAATAGAATCATGTAGATAGTCATTTTAATATCTCTTTTATCGCTTTATTTAGCTTTATTTATATAAAATTATGTAAATAGTCATTTCAATATTATGCAATAAAATAGGGTAATCACGTAATTTCTCGAAATCTTCTCTTTAAATGAATTGATCTGTCATAGGGAACCCGAAAGGGGCGTTGTGGGGTGCTAACACCTTCCCCACACGTAACTAACTCCCTTACCCAACTCCGGTTATAACGGCCAAGTTGTTTATTTTATAAAATCAACGCCTTTCTTTCTTTTTTCCTTTTCCAATGTTTCTGGTCAAAATATTGGTGGCGACTCCATAAGAACCCCTTTTCGAAAACCTTGCTTTTATTAGAGGATAATTCAATTGTCGGACACCTCGGAAGCAATGAACACATTTTAAAACAAAAAACGCGAGTCTAAACCATCTTTTCGCGACCGCTCGCATAAACGTTTCGAGACGTCCCCAGGACGTCGGAAAGGGACGGCGGCGACAGACGTGAAGTCGACATTTCTGAATGGAGTCTTGGAGGAGGAAGTATATGTTAAACAACCACTCGGATACATGCGAAGAGGCGAAGAGAAGAAAGTGCTGAGATTGAAGAAGACACTTTATGGCTTGAAACAAGCTCCACGAGCATGGAATGAAAGAATTGACACTTACTTCAAAAGGAATGGATATGAACAGTGTCCTTATGAACATGCTCTATACATAAAGAAGAAAGGAGAAGATGTGATATTTGTTGCCCTATATGTTGATGACCTTATCTTCATGGGGAATAATGCCGAGCTGATTGAAGGGTTTAAAGAAGTGATGAAGAAGGAGTTTCAGATGACTGACTTGAGTCTTATGAAGTATTTCCTTGGTTTATAGAAGTTGTTCGGGGAAAGGATGACATCTTTGTGTCGCAGGAAATGTATGCTGAGGAGGTATTGAAGAAGTTTAAGATGACAAGTTGTAACCCGGTTTCCACCCCTATGGAACCTGGTACAAAACTTTCTAGGTATGCAGATGGAGACCGAGTTGATGCGAGCAAATATTGAAGTCTGATTGGAAGTCTTAGGTATCTTACAAATACCAAACCAGATTTAATGCTAAGTGTTAGAATAACAAGTCGGTATATGGAGCAGCCAAGTGAAAGCACTATGGGGAGATTGGAAACACTATGGGAAGATTAATAGTAATGTGAAATATTTCTCTACATTCTGAAGAAGATGATTTTGATGAAGATTCAAGTCAACACCATTCAAGACTCAAGCAAGACCAAGATGAAGCCTGAAGACTAGATATACATTCTGAAGAAGATGATGACTCAAACAAGCCCAAGATGAAGCATGAAGACTAGATAAAGTCTTAAAACATTGGATATGGAGGTACAAGTTGATGAAGTAGTATTATGCATAAGCCTTCAAAGCACAAGTGTGATAAAGTTTTGTAATATGAAATTTTTTACTGTCATAATCGATTATGTGAGGGTCATAATCGATTATATAATCAAATAAACATAATATGACATTTTTCAATGTCTTAATCGATTATATAGGTAACATAATCAATTATAGCAGTTTAAATTAGAAAAATATATCCATTTTTGAAGAATAAATGTTTTTGGATACATCTTGATTTTTTTCTACGAAATTATTAATGAACAACAACTATTTTCTGATGCTATTTTCCAATTTAAATAAATTTTGATGAGAAATTAAAATATACAATCAAAGAATTCAAAAATACAGTTTATAGACAATCAGTTTTAAGAAATTTATTCTGAGCAAGACAATAGAGCACCTTTAGGTTTTCTGAGAAAACTTTTTTATATTGCCTTCTGCACTTTCATTGTCAATCACAGTGTTCTTGGAGTTATTATTTTACAAGGTGTGACTGTTCTTATTTTATTTCATTCATCCTGTGTGGGTTTAGGTGGTTGTTGTTATTTTATTGCCTTAATCTCCTTTTTAGGGTTTAGGTGGTTGTTATTCATCCCTTGATTTGTTCAGGGGAGGTGTTCATGCTTATAGACCCCAATTCTTGCCCGACCTCAAAATAAAGAGCAGAAGACTTCCGTTCAAAGATGGGCAAGGCCTTAAAGGTCCCTAGGATTGATCAATAGGCCCCATATTAGAGTAGGAAGGCTTTTTGTACACGAAAAATAAGAAATTCTACCCAAAGGGTCGAGACCGCCGTCTCGCCGTTGATTAAAGGCGAGACCACCATCTTGTTTGGCAAGACCGCTGTCTCGCCACTTGCCAAAGGCGAGACTGCTGTCTCGTTTGGCGAGACTGCCATCTTGCCACTTGCCAAAAGTGAGACTGCCGTCTCGCCATTCGCCAAAGGCGCGACGACGGTCCTGAAAGTCGAGATGGCGGTCCCGACCTTGTTAGGCGAGACGGCGATCCCGACCTGACAGGTGCAAATTTCTATAAAAGGGGGGGACCTTCTCCTTGTTTTCACAACCTTCAACAACTTCTCCAACTGCATACTTCTCAAAATACTCTCCTAGGACCCCTCTGAAGCATTTCCAGAGTTCTAGAGTTCTTAGGAAGCGTTCCAAAGTGCTTTGAGAGAAGAGTGAACTGCATTGTAGAGCGTGGAGTTTGCCAAAAAGTGCCCTTTTCAAGAATATTTTATAAAATGCTTGCTTTGAAGGTTCCCTCATATCCCTTATTCTATTTTATCGCTTTTATTAGATACTATATATGTGCATTAGTTATTAAGGGTCATGTAGTCGATAATTTATTTTTTACAATGAATAAATAAGGGTAAAAGCGTAGTTTTAATGTTCTTATTTCTTTATAAAAATAGTCCATCATAGGGAACCCGAAAGGGGCGTCGTGAGGAAGCTAATACCTTCCCCACACGTAACTAACTCCCTTACTTAACTCTGGTTGTAATGACCAAAGTTGGTTTTCTTAAAAACCATCGCCTTCTTTTTCCTTTTCCAATGTTTCTGGTAAAAATATTGGTGGCGACTCCTCAAGCCTTTTCGAAAACCTCGCTTTTAGGTCCAGCTCGTTTATCGGACAACCTAAAGGCGTTTAACCATTTATTTAAAAAACGCGAGTCAAATAAAACCATCGTGTCGCTCTGACCACCTCTTTTGACGGCAATGACAGATGGCGACTCCACTAGGGAAGCTAGAGAGTTGATCCCATTTAGTGATGGACTAGTTTGAGAAATAAAAACTTGACATTACGCTTTTACCCTTCCTTGCTTTTATAACATGCTTTATTGTTTGACTTTGATAACTGTTGTATGTTTACTTTATGCAATTGTTTGAAATAACAACTGTACATAAACCCTTGCACACAACAGTTCCCCCTATACTCGGGGGAAAGTGGGATAACCTTAGGAAGTGGGTGGCATTGTACGATTTGCCGTAGTGAGGGCCATGAGCCCATCAATATGGTCGGAAACCACCACTCAAGGTGATAACCTTCCTCTTTTGGCCTAAATACTGACAAGGCCCTAGTGCCATGAATGGTCTGAAGGTTGGGAGAGTGGGGACCCTATAATGGGGGCACCTTGGGGGCCTGGCCTTGGTGAGGATATTTAGAACTACCTTGAATACGCACTCTTCTGCAGGATACCCCTACCTCATGATAAAAACGTTGTCCTACTGTTCACGGATGAGTGAATTGTGTGTGCATTTGTTTGTTGCATTTGTTTGTTGCATATCATAATCATACAATAGAAAAATAAAATAAAATCTCTCAAAAAATCTTTTCACAATAAACACCCTTATCTCGGACAATCTGCCTTTTAGTTAGCCTGGTTTCAGGTTCTTTGTAAGCTAAGCAGCCACGTAGTCCGATAGAAGAGATAAGGGATGCTAAAACCATTCTTTTGCAATAAACCACTTTTATCTTGGATAGTCTGCCTTTTAGTTAGCCTGGTTTCAGGTTCTTTGTAAGCTAAGTAGCCACGCAGTCCGACAAAAGAGATAAAAGGTTATAAAAATCAAATAAATCAAATAAAAAATGGGACCCTATTCATAAGCATCAAACTCATGAATATCCATATAGGTAGATTCTCTTCCCTTTTGAAAAAAATACAAAAAACCCAAACACTATCATGCATCACGTAGAAAATAAAACATGATAATGTTTAGGAAAAATAAACACTTACATGCATGCCCGCATTAACATCATATTCATAGCATGCATTTTTGGTTTTTAGAAAAATGGAGGGGTCCAGTAGACAGTTGAAGAAAGTGGACATTCCCCGATATCATATAGAGAAGATAGAACAGTTGTGTGCATTGATGCCACCTGAGGTCCGCTTCGACTTCGAAAAATCTTATGGACAGATTCTCGATCTATTGAAAATCTATGTCGACCCCATCTTCATCAGGGTTTTGGTCCATTTTTGGAATTTCAGTCTGTATTGCTTCGAATTTCCGCAATTTGATCTGGTACCAACTTTGGAGGAATATGAGATAATGTTGAGATGACCCAAGTCAGCCGGGGTCCATATTCGTCACGAAGCATATATTCCTGCAGCCAAAGTCGCTACCATCATCCAATTGTCGCTTCCATCATCCAATTGTCGCTTCATCAGACTGCCCCTATAGTAAAAGGGAATATCCAGGGTTGGAAAGTTGCAATGTTATAAGACCATCTGTCCTCTTTGACTGATAAGGCAAATTGGTTTGCTTTTAACAAAACCCTGACCCTGATTGTGTTTAGGACTATACTTTTTCCTTTCACCTCGACACAGTAGATCAAGTTGTTATGAATGCCTTTTTCTCCTGGGACATGCACTCGAAGAGTCCCTTGCCGGCACTTATTGCCGACATCTTGCTTTCGGTTGAATTATGTCACCAAAAGCAAGGAAGAACACTCAGATGCTGCTCTTCACTACTATTCGTGTGGGGTATCACGCACTTCTATGCCTCTAGCCACATGGGGATGTTCCCCAATTCTTTGAAGAGCTTCTCGAAAATCCCTCTCCACCGACGTCTAACCATGGAGTGGAAGGTCGAGTTGGAACAATGGAATGTCAACCGCTTATCCTGGGCATGTCCTTGGTTCCGACCCGACCCTATTCTCATAAGATGTGGAGATTATCTGAGCGTACCATTAGTAGGTCTCAGAGGTTGCATAGCTTATTCTCCAAAATTGGCTATGAGACAACTCATGAGAACCCAAACCGCGCTATCACGGAAAAAGCTCAGAGGATTGTGTTTCGTCGGAGACCCATGCAATGGTGCAAACTCACTTGTGAAAGCAATGAGGGGGAGATTGATGGAAATGTCCCTACATTCCCAAGAGATGATTTTGATGATGATACAAGTCAACTACATTCAAGTCAACACCATTCAAGATGAATTAAGGACAAACTGAATTTAAGACGTTGGTGATAATGTGAAACATTTCTCTACATGCCCAAGATATGTTTTTGATAAAGATGATGATTCAAGCAAGCCCAAGATGATTTCTGAAGACTAGATAGAGTCTTAGAATACTGGATATGGAGGTACAAGTTGATGAATTAATATTATGCATAAGCCTCTAAAACACAAGTGTGATAAAATTCATAACATGATATTTTTCACCGTCATAATCAATTATGATGCATCAGAAATGGAAAAATGATTTTCTCTATCATATTTGATTATACTGGTAACATAATCAATTATAACAATTCAAATTTGAAAAATATATCTGTTTTGAAGAATAAATGTTTTTGATTATATCCTTATTTTTATTCACAAAAATATTAATGTCCAATGACCATTTTTTGATGTTATTTTTCTATTTAATTAAGTTTTGATGAAAAATAAAAAACACACAATTACAGAATTCAAAAAATACAATTTACATTCAATCAGTTTTGAGAAAAGAATTCTGAGCAAGGCAACAAAGATATTTTACACCTATTAAGAAAATCCTCTTCTCTACTACCTTCTGAGATTTCATTGTTAATCACACTTGTTCTTGGAGATTGGCATTCTACAGGCTTCTACAATTTGTTGTCTCCATTACCCAGGTGTGACTGTTCTTATCTTACTCCTTCTTCCTTTGTGGGTTTATGAGGTTGTTTCATCCTTTGATTTTTTCAAAGGAGGTGTTCATCCCTAGTGGGATTCTAGGGAGGTGTTCATCCTTAGTGGGATTCTAAGGAGGTGTGTTCATCCTTTGATTTGTTCAGAGGAGGTGTTCATCCCTAGTGGGATTCTAGAGAGGTGTTCATCCTTAGTGAGTTTCTAAGGATGTGATTGTCTTTTGAATTAGTTTACTTTTTACTAGTTCCTCTGCTGAGTTGATTGTAATTTGTGAACTGAATTTAAAAGATAGTGAATTAGGAGTCACTCTTGTGATTAGAGTTGACTAGGAAATGGATGTAGGGTTGGTTATACCCGAACTAGTATAAATTACTATGTGCTCTTCTCTTTCCCTTATCTCTTTCTATTTTCCTGATTATATTATTGCTTCCACTTTATTTGTGTTCAAACAAATTATTGACTCACAAATAAAATTTTAATTTGACATCTATTTTAATTTGTGCATCTATTCACCCCCCCTCTAGATGCCATTTGTCTAACAAGTGGTATCCGAGATTGGTTAGATAAGATATTTCTAAACGATTTGTCAAGATGTCTATGCAGAATCATGTTTATAGGGAATGAGCCTCAATAAATAGACCACCATTATTTGAAGGAGAAGACTATTAGTTTTGGAAAGCAAGAATGGAAATATTTTTACAAACACTAGATTATGGTGTTTGGGATGCTATACTCAATGATCCCTACATTCTGATGAGAACAACGGAATCTGGAGTTGTTCCAAAGACTTTTGACCAATGGACGCCGGATGAAAATAAGCGTTCCCATTATGATGTAAGAGCCCGAAATGCTATTGTTTCTGCCTTAACTCGTAATGAATTTTTTAGGGTCTCACAATGCAAGACAACAAAAGAAATATGGGACACTCTTGAAGTAACACATGAAGGAACAAATGAAGTAAAGCGAGCATGTAAGAACACACTCATCCAGGAGTATGAAATATTTCAAATGCAGCAAAATGAAAGCATCACGAATTTCCAGACATGCTTCACACATATAGTAAATCACTTGAAAGCATTAGGAAAGAGTTTTGACAATGAGGAGTTGAACACAAAGATCTTGAAATCCTTAGACAAGTATTGGCAACCAAAGGTCACTGCTATTACAGAATCAAAGGATCTCACAGAAATGAATATTGCTACTCTATTTGGAAAGCTGCAAGAACATGAGATGGAGCTACAATGGTTAAAGAATGTTGAACAAAATCAAGCCAAGACTATAACTCTAAAAGTAGAAAAATCTTCACAAGACGAAAGAGAAAATGAAGTTAAGTTTTCAGATTCTGATATGTCTTTTTTGTTAAACAATTTTATCGCTTTATGAAGAACAGGAAAAAGAGACAGCAAAGAAAGGAGAAAACAAATAAATTCCATTGCTATGAATGTGGAAAACCTGGCCATATCAAACCAGACTGTCCGGAACTTAAGAAAGATGTGAAGAAAGGGAGGAACGGTATCTATAAGAACAAACACAAAGCTTTTTTTGCTTGGGAGGATAATGATTCTTCCACAACACAAGAGAGTTCTTCTGAAAGCAGTGATGGAGAAGAAGAAACAAATCTTTGCTTGATGACAAAAAGTGATGATGAAGCCTCATCACAGGTAAGCAGCACAAAATCCTTAAATGAATATGATGAGTTGTTTAAAGAATATCAAGATGTGTATGAAGGTTTTACCAAGTTATCTAAGAAATACAATGCACTTAGACAAAAGTTTGATGGATTAGAAAATACTGTTGATATTCTTGAAAAAGAAAATGAGTGCTTAAAGAAAGATGTTGAGAAATTTAAAACTTTGTCTAAAAATAAAGAAGTTGTTAAACCTTGTGAAAATTGTAATCATTTGGAAAATGAGATTTTCAAGTTAGAGAAAATAATAAGCAAATTTTCAAAATCTTCTGAAAATCTTGATTCTATATTAGGTTATCAAAGAGGGAATTCTAGCAAAGCTGGACTTGGTTACAAACCCAAAGAAAGTCTAGTGATAAAACTATTTTTGTGAAAGAGTCAGGGAAAACAGATGTGAAACCAATTTCAAAAACTTTAAGAAACTCATTTAGAACTTTTCAAAGAAAACCAACATGTTTTTATTGCATGAAAATAGGTCATACATAAAATAGATGTTACATAAAACATTTTGGCATATCTAATGGCAAATATGAATGGGTGCCTAAAGGAACAAAGCATTTATACATGTCTAGATGATATTTTGAGCATCTAATTGATTATCAGAATCAGAAATTTTTTTCTTGTTGTCATAATCAATTATGTTGATTCTGAAGATGCTGTGATAATCGATTATTATATCATGGTTATATTCTTTTAATCCTTAGTCTTTTGGCAGAGACTTGTGATTCTACTAACCTTTTTAAGGACCCAAAATTAATTAAAGGGTAGCTAGATTTGTATGTTGATGTTGCAGGTAATTATCAAGGATAAGAAATAAAAGCAGGTTATTGAAGCTAAATGGGTATACAGGAACAAGCTAGATGAACAAGAAAATATTACAAAGATAAGTTTATGATTGTCTCTCAAGTCTCTATATTGAATATCTGTACTTATTTGTCACATAAATTTGATTGTTGACCAACTTTGAAATTTGAAAGTTTGAATTTTGAAAATTTGAATTCATGAAAATTTGAAATTATTAAAGTTTGAAATTTTGCAGTTTGAGATTCTTGAAATTTGAAATTTTGCAGTTTGAGATTTTTTTTTAAATTTTGTAGTTTTAGATTTTTGAAATTGAATTTGTTGGAATTTGAATTTGAAATTTGTTGCAATTTGAATTTGAAATCTGGAATATGAGTGAATTTGAATTTGAAAGCTGCCTAAATAAGAAGACTGCAATTGGAGGAAACTACTGCATTTCATTCCATTATCTCTACAATCATTCTATTCCCCTATCTTTCTCTCTCTTCATTTGTCTTGGGTATCCTAGATATTGCCTCCTTAATATGATGTTCTTCTCTATGAATATTTTGTAATGCATTATCTTCTGTGCCTTGATTTATGTACAAATATGTGCAAATTTGTTCTCAATTTCTATTGCAATATTTTTCATAATTATCAATGAAACAGGGAGATATTTTGATGATATTAATCTGTGTGAAACAGGGGGAGATTTTTTTTTTCTCTTATAATATTTTTATGATTATCAATGAAATAGGGGGAAATTTTTTGATGAATTAAAATGTGAAATTCATTCCTATCTCTAAATTAAACAAGGGGAGTTAAGTCTTTCATATGAGTTAGGGGGAGTCTTGTTATTAATATATCCAGGGGGGATTAAGAGACTCTGACACTTGATACAAATCGGTGCTAATCTATGTTATACTATACTTTGCTCATCTTGAGCTGACTATATAGAGTCAAACATTTTAATTCATTTCACGTGTTTCCTTGATCATCATCAAAAAGGGGGAGATTGATGGAAATGTCCCTACATTCCCAAGAGATAATTTTGATGATGATTCAAGTCAACTACATTCAAGTTAACACCATTCAAGATGAATTAAGGACAAGCTGAATTTAAGACGTTGGTGACAATGTGAAACATTTCCCTACATGCCCAAGATATGTTTTTGATAAAGATGATGATTCAAGCAAGCCCAAGATGATTCTTGAAGACTAGATAGAGTCTTATAATACTGGATATGGAGGTACAAGTTGATGAAGTAATATCATGTGGCCTCCAAAGCACAAGTGTGATAAAATTCATAACATTATATTTTTCACTGTCATAATCAATTATGATGCATCAGAAATTGAAATATGATTTTCTCTGTCATAATTGATTATACTGGTAATATAATAAATTATGACAATTCAAATTTGAAAAATATATCTATTTTGAAGAATAAATGTTTTTGAATATATCCTGATTTTTATTCACGAAAATATTAATATCCAACGACCATTTTCTGATGCTATTTTTCTATTTAATTAAGTTTTGATGAAAAATAAAAAACACACAATTATAGAATTCAAAAAATACAATTTACATTCAATCAATTTTGAGAAAAGAATTCTGAGCAAGATAACAAAGATATTTTACACCTTCTGAGAAAGCCCTCTTCTCTACTATCTTCTGTGCTTTCATTGTTAATCGCACTTGTTCTTGGAGATTGACATTCTACAGGCTTCTACAATTTGTTGTCTCCATTACCCAGGTGTGACTGTTCTTATCTTACTCCTTCTTCCTTTGTGGGTTTAGGAGGTTGTTTTATCCTTTGATTTGTTCAAAGGAGGTATTCATCCCTAGTGGGATTCTAGGGAGGTGTTCATCCTTAGTGGGATTCTAAGGAGGTGTGTTCATCCTTTGATTTGTTCAGAGGAGGTGCTCATCCTTTGTGGGTTACAAATGAGGTGTTGCATCTGAAGTGTGATTCTTGAGAGGTGTGAGTTTCCTTTGTGGGAACTGTTCATCCTTTAATTTTTTCAGAGGAGTGTTCATCTCTAGTGGGATTCTAGAGAGTGATTGTATTTTTAATTAGTTTACTTTTTACTGGTTCTTCTGTAAGGTTAATTTTAATTTGTAAACTGAATTTTAAAGATAGTGAATTGGGGTCACTCTTGTGTTAGAGGTGACTGGGAACTGGATATAGGGTTGGCTATACCCGAACCAGTATAAATAAATGTGTGTTCTTCTCTTCACTTTATGACTCTTGGCTTTTGTTTTCCCTATATATGTGCACTTGTATTTTTCCCTATACCTTGCTGATTATATCACTTTTATTTTAATTTGTGAATCTATTCACCCCCCCCTCTAGATGTCATTTGTCTAACACCAAGGTATACTCATTGGAAGGCACTAAAGAGAATTCTAAGGTATGTGAGAGGAACAGTGTCACTTGGCCTAATATATACTAGGAAGAATGATTACCGAGTAGTAGACTACTCGGATAGTGACTAGTGTGGAGATGTTGATGATCAGAAAAGCACGTTTGGATATGTATTCTTCATGGGAAACACAACGTTCACCTGGCTTTCAAAAAAGCAACCCATTGTAATGTTGTCAACTTGTGAAGCTGAGTACGTTGCACCATCCTGGAGTGTCTGCCATGCACTTTAGCTTAGAAACCTTCTAAGCAAGCTGGAGTTGAAGCAAGAAAATGGGACTATGATTCGAGTTGATAACAAGTCGGCCATTAAATTGACAAAGAACTCGGTCAATCATGAGAGAAGCAAGCATATTGATGTTCGGTTTCACTTCATCCGAGAACAAGTGAAAGAAGGAAATATGGAGTTAGATCACATAAGAACCCAAGCACAAGATGCAGATATGTTCACGAAGCCACTGCCGACCACTCTATTCGAGAACAACAAGAAGATGCTTGGAATGAAGGACAAGAAAAACATTTTATGGGGGGATTTTGTTAGGTAAACATTAAATGCATGTAGTTGAGAGGTAATGGTTATATTGAATACATGTAGCTGAGAGACCATGTCTAGAGGCCTATAAATTGACCATGTACCACTCATTGTAAAAACACATCAAGAGATAATATACAAAGTGCTTTATTTAGATACTTGTTTGTCAACAAGTTGGCATCAGAGCTTGAAAGCCTGAGTGTCTGAGTGCGTTAGAGAGAATGCTTGAGAGTTAAAGAGTTTGTTTGAGATGACCAACTTAGCTAACAACATGCCCCTGCCAAAGTTATCAAAAAACGGAAGCTATGATAACTGGACTCTTAGGTAAAAAGAGTTGCGCTCTGACTAATAGCTATAACTTTTGGCCAAGTGGTAAGCGCTCGATCTTAACAACTTAAACTTCATCCCTTTAAATATGAGAAATCCATCAAAGCTATAACTTATCTTGACACAGGAGTTCAAAAATCCATGTGGATCCAAATATACTTCCAAAAGAATTTTGGAAGAAGGAAGTTTCTTATTTTGTTGCAATTGATGGAAATATCTTCAAAACCGATCTCATCACAAGATATCGAATTGGGATCATATTTTCTCAGATGCATAGTCTAGTCAAGAGTAATTCGAAATAAGCTTCCAAATAAAGACATATTGGTAGAAATGGATATTTATTCCTTGGTTCATAAGCTTCAGATCCATTCTACTGGGATAAAATTCACAAGAGAGTTCAAATCCTTCACTGAAGTACTAACACTTTTTTCTCTCTCTTTGAAGCCCCCTCTAGATTTAGAAGAAATAAAAGTCAAATTAGGAACCCTATGTGATAATAGTCATGAAGGTTTCTCTTATCTAAACCCTTTGTGGAAGAATACTGAATTATTTGTTCAACTTCCCTTCAAACTTAATGAAGATGTCAACCCTAAAAAGGTCATCCATCCTAGAATGTCTCCATCAAATTTACAATTGGTCCTGTTAGACAAATGACATCTAGAGGGGGGAGAATAGATGCACAAATTAAAATAGATGCCAAATTAAAAATTTATTTTAAGATGTCCAATATTTATTAATTCAATTTTAATTATCAAATTGATCAAAATAAATCGGAAGCGATATAATCAGAGAGATAAAATATCAACAACATAGAGAAAGATAGAGATAAAAAATAAGGGGTGAAGGAGAGTAATGCAGTGAAAAAGGGATAAGGTAAAGAGAAGAGTACACCGTGATTTATACTGGTTCGGGTATAGCCAACCCTACATCCAGTTCCCAGTCAACTCTTAACACAAGATTGACCCCAATTTACTATCTTTTAAATTCAGTTCACAAATTACAATCAACTCAGCAAAAAGTAAACTAATTCAAAATACAATCACCTCCTTAGAAACCCACTAAGGATGAACACCTCCCTAGAATCCCACTAGGGATGAACACCTCCTCTGAACAAATCAAATGATGAAAACACCTCCCTGAACAAATCAAAGGGATAAACAGTTTCCACACAGGAAACCCTAAAAAAACACAACAGAATGACAATGACTACTTAAACCCTAAACAGGGAATTTAACAATCAACCACTTAAGCCCACAAAGGATGAAGGTAATAAAATAAGAACAGTCACACCTGGGTAATGGAGACAACAAATTGTAGAAGCCTATAGAATGCCAACCTCCAATAACAAGTGTGATTAACAATGAAAGCACAATAGGCAATGGAGAAGAGGGTTTTCTGAAAACATGTAAAATATCTTTGTTGCCTTGCTCAAAATTCTTTTCTCAAAACTGATTGAATGTAAATTGTATTTTTGAATTCTGTAATTGTGTGTTTTTAATTTTCCATCAAAACTTAATTAAATAGAAAAATAGCATCAGAAAATGGTCGTTGGACATTAATACTTTCGTAGAGAAAAAATCAGGATGTATTCAAAAACATTTATTCTTCAAAATGGATATTTTTCAAATTTGAACTGCCATAATTGATTATGTTACCAGTATAATCAATTATGACAGAGAAAATCATTTTTACATTTCTGATGCATCATAATTGATTATGACAATAGAAAATATCATGTTACGAAATTTTATCACACTTGTGCTTTGGAGGCTTATGCATAATATTACTTCATCAACTTGTACCTCCATATCTAGTATTCTAAGACTCTATCTAGTGTTTAGGAATCATCTTGAGCTTGCTTGAATGTTGAATTAAATCTTTATCAAAATCATATCTTGGGCTTACTTGATTCTTGAATGTTGTTGACTTGAATCATCATCAAAATCACCTCTTAGGAATGTAGGGACATATTTCACATTACCATCAATCTCCCCCTTATTGCTTTCAGGTCCAACAAGAATGTCATGAACTATTGAGACAAGGCCTGATAGAACCAACTCAATCCAATTGGGGCTATCAAGCCTTTTACGTGAAGAAAATAAAATAAAAATCAGAGGGGAAAAAAGGTTAGTCATTGATTATAAGCCTCTCAATCACTTTCTGAAGGATGATACATTTCTCATTCCTAAAGAATTTTCCTTACCCTCTTTGATTAAAGAAGCCTATATTTTCTCCAAGTTCAATCTTAAATTCGGATTTTGGGAACTAGGCATTAACCCTTTTGATAGATATAAAACTGTTTTTTGCATACCAATGTCCAATACCAGTGAAAGTAACGTCCTTTGGTTTAAAGGTAGCGCCTTAATTATTTCAAAAGGCCATGGAAAAATTTTTCGCGCCCATATTAGATAGATATATCATTTATATAAATAGATACTCGGTCAGTTCTTTGAAATATCCCATCAACACACGATAATGCTCTCTAAAAAGAAAATCTACTTGGCCCAAAGAGAGATTGATTTTCTGAGAATGATTTCTTTTCCAAGGTACATATCAACCTCAATCTCACATTGTTAAAGAGACCCTCAACTTTCCTGATGAGAACTTGACCATCAAGCAGGTTTAACAATTTGTTGGAATCCTTAACTACATCAGATACATAATTCCTAATATCTTCAAGCATACAAGTCTCTTGTTTAAGCTGTTAAAGAATAATCCTCCTCCTTGGGGACCAGAACAGACTTGAGTAGTCCAAGAACTAAAAAAGATAGCCCAACTCCTCCAGTATTAAAAATCCCAGGAAATGGGAAGATAATACTTCAACATATTGATGTAAGTGATGACTTTTGGAGAGTCGTCCTTATTGAAGAAGAAAATGACAAAAAATACTATAGAGGTCATGCTAATGGACAATTCAAAGATGTTGAGAAACACTATCAATCTACCTTCTAGGAAGCCCTAGTTGTTGAAAATGACATAAAAAGTTTGACTTCCACCTCAGAGGAGATAATGTTGAAGTACAGATGGATAATTCATCTTTTTCCAAGGATCCTAGAGTTCAAGAACAAAATGCTTCCAAACCCACAAATCCGGATTGGTTTTCTTGGTATGATTTTTCAGTTAAACATGTCAAGGGAACCCAAAACATAGTCCTTGATTTTCTGTCAAGACCAAAGAAAAATTATCCAATTAATTTCTGACACTCACAATTTTTCCCTCGTATTCATGATCAAACATTTGTCCAACAAAACCAAAATCATAACAGTTTATCCTCCTGGATTGAACCCAACTTCTCTAGCCGAAATCATCCAGTATGAAAAATCTTGTTATTTTTATGTTCTGCATGAAACCATGAAGTTCAACACCTCTTCAATAGCCATTTTTGATCCTGATATCCTTTTTGAAGGAATTTTTGAATTATTATGGGAACCAGGATGAGATGTTTTTGTGAACCAACATTATGGGAGATATGGTGTAACACTGTCCAATATTTAATCCCCATTGCATTAGAGACCCAAATGACTTTCAATATTCTAACATATCCTTAAAAAGAAAAGTTTTATTTAGGACTCTATTGGAACAGTTCTGACCTCTGTCTTGATGGAGACGAGAATTAAAAAGAATCTTAGATTTCCAACAACAAAAGGGAATGACTAAGAATTCTCTTAAATCTCTCACTTCAATCTTCATCAAAATCCTACAGGACAACTATGGTCAAAGAATTAAGTTTATATCTAAGAAAGCTTTAAAACATATCATTTAGATGATAACTACAAAACCCAACTGAGCAGACATCTATGTGAAGTCAACAATTATCATTATAGATTGATGAACCCCAATCTTGTTAGCTCATTCTAGTGACCATTAAGTTCTTATCCTCTGAATAAGATGTTAGACAAATGACATCTAGAGGAGGGTGAATAGATGCTCAAATTAAAATAGATACCAAATTAAAAATTTATTTTAAGATGTCCAATAATTTATTAATTCAATTTTAATTATCAGATAAAATATAGATAAAGCGGAAACGATATAATCAGATAGATAATGGGAAAGATTCAAGCGTGAAGATGTAGGATGCGGTGCTATTAAAGAGATAAAGGCAAGAGAAGAACACAGTAATTTATACTGGTTCGGGTATAGTCAACCCTACATCCAGTTCCCAGTCAACTCTAATCACAAGAGTGACTCCCAATTCACTAACTTTAAAATTCAGTTTACAAATTACAATCAACTCAGCAGAGGAACCAGTAAAAAGTAAGCTAATTAAAAAGACAATCACCTCCTTAGAAACCCACTAAGGATGAACACCTCCCTAGAATCCCACTAGGGATGAACACCTCCTATGAAAAAATTAAAGGATGAAAAACACCTCCTTTGCCACCAACACACAAAGGATGAACACCTCCCTAGAATCACACTAGGAATAAACACCTCCCCAAACAAATCAAAGGGATGAAAATACCTCCTTAGAATCCCACTAAGGATGAACACCTCCCTAGAATCCCACTAGGGATGAACACCTCCTCTGAACAAATCAAAGGATGAGCAACAACTACTTAAACCCTAAAAAGGGGATTTAACATCAACCACTTAAACCCTAAACAGGGAATTTAATAACAACCACCTATACCCTAAAAAAAAGGATTAAGGCTATAAAATAACAACAACCACCTAAACCCACAAAGGATGAAGGCAATAAAATAAGAACAGTCACACCTGGGTAATGGAGACAACAAATTGTAGAAGCCTGTATAATACCAACCTCCAAGAACAAGTGTGATTAACAATGAAAGTGCAGAAGGCAGGAGAGAAGAGGGTTTTCTCAGAAGGTGTAAAATATCTTTGTTGTCTTGCTCATAATTCTTTTCTCAAAACTGATTGAATGTAAATTATATTTTTGAATTTTGTAATTGTGTATATTTGATTTTTCATCAAAACACATTTAAATAGGAAAATAATATTAAAAAATAGCCATTGGTCATTAATACTTTCGTAGAGAAAAAAACAGGATGTATTAAAAAATATTTATGCTTCAAAACAAATATTTTTCAAATTTGAACTGCCATAATCAATTATGTTACTAGTATAATCAATTATGATAGAGAAAATCATTTTTCCATTTTTGATGTATCATAATTGATTATGATAGTGAAAAATGTCAGGTTACGAAATTTTATCACACTTGTGCTTTGGAGGCTTATGCATAATATTACTTCATCAACTTGTACCTCCATATCTAGTATTCTAAAACTCTATCTAGTCTTCAGGAATTATCTTGGGCTTGCTTGAATCTTGAATAGAATCTTTATCAAGTCATATCTTGGGCTTCCTTGAGTCTTAAATGTTGTTAACTTGAATCATCATCAAAATCATCTCTTGGGAATGTAGGGACATGTTTCACATTTCCATCAATCTCCCCCTCAATGCTTTCAATCTCCCCCTTTTTGATGATGATCAAGGAAACACCTGAAATGAATTAAAATGCTTGACTCTATATAGCCAGCTCTTGATTAGCACATATTTGCACAATATAGTGTAGCATTGATTAGTATCAAGTGTCAGAGTCTCTTAATCTTCCCCTATATATATTAATAACAAGACTCCCCCTAACTTATATGAGAAAAAACTTCTCTTAACTCCCCCTGTTTAATTCAGAGATAGAAATGAATTTCACACAGATTTTAACTCATTAAAAAAATCTTCCCCTGTTTCATTGATAATAAAAAAAAATATTTCAAGAGAAAAATTTTTTCCCCTGTTTCATAGATAATCAAAAAAATATTGTAAGAGAAAAAAAAACTCCCCCTGTTTCACACAGATTAATATCATCAAAATATCTCTCTATTTCATTGATAATTAAGAAAAATATTGCAATAGAAATTGAACACAAATTTGCACATATTAGTACATAAATCAAGGTAGAGAAGATAATACATCACAAAGTGTCATAGAGAAGAACATCATATTAAGGAGGCAATATCTAGGATATCCAAGACAAATGAAGAGAGAGAAAGATAGGGGAATGAAATGATTGCAGAGATAATGGAATGGAATGCAGTAGTTTCCCCCAATTGCAGTCTTCTTATTGAGGCAACTTTCAAATTCAAATTCACTCATATTCCAAATTTCAAATTTCAAATTCAAATTCCAACAAATTTCAATTCCAATTCAAATTCAAAAATCTCAAATTGCAAAATTTCAAATTTCAAAACCTCAAACTGCAAAATTTCAAATTTCAAATTCAAACTGCAAAATTTCAAATTTCAAAAATCTCAAACTTTCAAATTTCAAAGTTGGTCAACAATCAAATTTATGTGAAAGATAAGTGCAGATATTCAATGCAGAGGCGTGAGAGACAATAATAAACTTATCTTTGTAATATTTCCCTATTCATCTAGCTTGTTCCTGTACACCCATTTAGCTCCAATAACCTGCATTGATTTCTTATCCTTGATAATTACCTGCAACACCAACATACAAATCTAGCTACCCTTTAATTAATTTTGGGTCCTTAAGAAGGTTAGTAGAATCACAAGTCTCTGCCAAAAGACTAAGGATAAAAGAATAGAACCATGATATAATAATCGATTATCACAACACCTTAAGAATCAACATAATTGATTATGACAACAAGAAAATTTTTTCAAAAATTCATAATCTATTAGATGCTCAAACTATCATCTAGACATGTATAAATGCTTTGTTCCTTTAGGCACTCATTCATATTTGCCATTAGATATGCCAAAATATTTGATGTAACATCTATTTGATGTATGAGCTAATTTCATGCAATAAAAACATGTTGATTTTCTTTGAAAATGTCTAAATGAGTTTCTTAAAGTTTTTGAAACTGGTTTCACATCATTTTTTCTCGACTCTTTTACAAAAATAGTTTTATGAGGTTCTAGACTTTCTTTGGGTTTGTAACCAAGTGCAGCTTTGCTAGAATCCCCTCTTTGATAACCTAATATAGAATCAAGATTTTTAGAATATTTTGAAAACTTGATAATTATTTTCTCTAACTTGAAAATCTCATTTTTCAAATGATTACATTTTTCACAAGGTTTAACAACTTCTTTATCTTTAGCCAAAGTTTTAAATTTATCAACACCCTTCTTTAAGCACTCATTTTCTTATTCAAGAATACTAACAGTATTTTCTAATGCATGAAACTTTTGTTTAAGTGCAGTATATTTCTTAACTAGTCTTTCAGGATGTTCAAACATTTCTTGATAGGCTTCAAACAACTCATCATATGCATTTGAGGATTTTGTGCTACTTACTTATGATGAGGTTTCTTGTGATGAGGCTTAATCATCACTTTTTGCCATCAAACAAATATTTGCTTCTTCTTCTTCATCACTGGTTTCGGAAGAACTCTCTTGTTTTGTGGAAGAATCATTATCCTCCCAAGCAATATAAGATTTGCATTTGTTCTTATAGATACCATTCTTGTCTTTCTTTTTCTCTTTCACATCTTTCTTCTCTTTCTTAAGTTCTGGACAATCTGGTTTGGTATGGCCAAGCTTTCCACATCCATAACACTCGTACCTATTGGTTTTCTCTTTTCTTTGCTGTCTCTTTTTCCTGTTCTTCATAAAACAAGAAAACTGTTTAGCTAAAAAAGAGATATATCAGAATTGGAACACTTACCTTCATTTTTGCTTTCATCTTGTAAAGATTTTTCTGCTTTTAGAGCTATCGTCTTGGCTTGATTCTGTTCATTGTTCTTTAACCTTTGTAGTTCCATCTCATGCTCTCACAACTTTCCAAATAGAGTAGAAATATTCATTTTTGTGAGATCCTTTGATTCTGTAATAGCAGTGACCTTTGGTTGTCAATTCCTGTCTAAGGATTTTAAGATCTTTGTGTTCAACACCTCATTGTCAAAACTCTTTCCTAATGCTTTCAAATGATTTACAATATGTGTGAAGTGTGTCTGGAAATCCGTGATGCTTTCATTTTGTTGCATTTGAAACAATTCATACTCCTAGATGAGTGTGTTCTTACGTGCTCACTTTACTTCATTTGTTCCTTCATATGTCACTTCAAGAATATCCCATATTTCTTTTGCCGTATTACATTGTGAGATCCTGAAAAATTCATTACGAGTTAAGGCAGAAACAATAACGTTTCAGACTCTTACATCATATTGGGCACATTTGTTTTCATCCGACGTCCATTGGTCAAAAGTATTTAGAATAGCTCCAGACTCCGTTGTTCTCATCGGAAGGTAGGGTTCGTTGAGTATAGCATCCTAAACACAGTAATCTAGTGTTTGTAAAAATATTTCCATTCTTGCCTTCCAAAATTAATAGTCTTCTCCTTCAAATAGTGGTGGTCTGTTTATTGAAGCTCCTTCCCTATAAACCTGATTCTGCATAGACATCTTGATAGATCGTTTAGAAATATCTTATCTAATCAAGCTCGGATACCACTTGTTAGACAAATAACATCTAGAGGGGGGGGTGAATAGATGCACAAATTAAAATAGATGCCAAATTAAACATTTATTTTAAGATGTCCAATAATTTATTAATTCAATTTTAATTATCAGATAAAATATAGATAAAGCAAAAGCGATATAATCAGATAGATAAAGGGAAAGATTCAAGCATGAAGATGTAGGATGCGGTGTTGTTAAAGAGATAAAGGCAAGAGAATAACACATAGTAATTTATACTGGTTCGGGTATAGCCAACCCTACATCTAGTTCCCAGTCAACTCTAATCACAAGAGTGACTTCCAATTCACTATATTTAAAATTCAGTTTACAAATTACAATCAACTCAGCAAAGGAACCAGAAAAAGTAAACTAATTAAAAAGACAATCACTTCCTTAGAAACCCACTAAGGATGAACACCTCCCTAGAATCCTACTAGTGATGAACATCTCCTCTGAACAAAACAAAGGATGAAAAGTACCTCCTTTGCCACCAACACACAAAGGATGAACACCTCCCTAGAATCACACTAGGGATAAACACCTCCCCGAACAAATCAACGGGATGAAAATACCTCCTTAAAATCCCACTAAAGATGAACACCTCCCTAGAATCCCACTAGGGATAAACACCTTCTCTGAACAAATCAAAGGATGAACAACAACCTCTTAAACCCTAAAAAAGGGATTTAACAGCAACCACTTAAACCCTAAACAGGGAATTTAACGACAACCACCTAAACCCTAAAAAAAGGGATTAAGGCAATAAAATAACAACAACCACCTAAACCCACAAAGGATGATGGTAATAAAATAAGAACAGTCACACCTGGGTAATGGAGACAACAAATTGGAGAAGCCTGTAGAATGCCAATCTCCAAGAACAAGTGTGATTAACAATAAAAGTACAGAAGGCAGTAGAGAAGAGGATTTTCTTAGAAGGTGTAAAATATCTTTGTTGTCTTGCTCAAAATTTTTTTCTCAAAACTGATTGAATGTAAATTGAATTTTTGAATTATGTAATTGTGTATATTTGATTTTTCATCAAAACTCATTTAAATAAAAAAATAACATTAGAAATTAGTCGTTGGTCATTAATACTTTCGTAGAAAAAAAATCAGGATGTATTAAAAAACATTTATGCTTCAAAATAGATATTTTTCAAATTTGAACTGCCATAATCGATTATGTTACCAGTATAATCAAATTGACGGAGAAAATCATTTTTCCATTTCTGATGCATCATAATTGATTATGACAGTGAAAAATGTCATGTTACGAAATTTTATCACACTTGTTCTTTGGAGGCTTATGCATAATATTACTTCATCAAATTGTACCTCCATATCTAGTATTCTAAGACTTTATCTAGTCTTTAGGAATCATCTTGAGCTTGCTTGAATCTTGAATAGAATCTTTATCAAATCATATCTTGGGCTTGGTTGAGTCTTGAATGTTGTTAACTTGAATCATTATCAAAATCATCTCTTGGGAATGTAGGGACATGTTTCACATTTTCATCAATATCCCCCTTAATGCTTTCATAAGATTCTTCAAATCTATGACTGAGCTCTATGTACCTGAAGAAGAGTTCCAGAAAGTTGAAGATTTGACAAACAACTATAGTGAGGAACTGATGGAAGAAATGATGTTTCACAAAAGGATGTATCCTTATTGGGACCCACTATATGGAAGTATGATGCGAAGTGAAGCTCAAAAGGTGAATTATTCCAATTTTACCAGATCAGATGCAAATTACAGGTTTTAGTTAATGGTTGTCATCATTACAAGTTACTAAAACAAGATTCCCTTATTTATACACATGTCCAGTGCATATACTGCAAATGTGCCAAAGAAGATAAGAACGAATTCATTTTACTTTATTTAAAAATATATGCTATCTTATCTTGTTTGTAAGATATTAGGTCATAATAGGTGTAGACCACAACCTTATTTTCGGATTCTAATTTATATGATATTTTCGAGCCTTAATTTCAATTTAGTTTAGCGAAATTTTCTATTCCGCTTGTATGATGTGCCTATAAATAGAAAGACTTGTAATGAATCAAGGCAGATTCAATTGAATACAAAGTCTGTTTTTAAAAATTTTATCTTCTCTGAAAGTATGAAGTATATAATTCTTATCATCTCTCTTACTTAGATGCAAGTATACTCCTTTACTTGAGTGGGCTTTTAAGTCATGGTGACGTCTGTATATCCCAGGAAATTCATGTTGTTTAAATAAAAAGGGGATTCCTCCGAAATGATACGAGTGTACACCTTCTGGATGAAATAAATAAAAATGTTTGTTTTCATGATCCCCTCGACTTTCTATTGCATTCATAATTTGCATACATTCATACATTCATCCTCACTTTAACAATAATAACAGAATAAAAAGAGAGGATTAGTCGATGTGCTTTCCATGAATCGGAATAAGATGAAGAGCAAACATTTTGTCATCAAGTTTTCCCCAACAGTTGACCCGCCTAAGAAGGATAATAAGCCTCAACCGTTGGTCATTTGAGTAAATAAGGAAGAGGGGGCAAGGATGCCGTTACATTTGTTCATGCCTCGAATCAAATAAATTTGTACTGTGGAGATACCAAAAACATCGTCCATTAACAAGGATATCTCCAGCATAACCGACATTGGGGGGCAGGATTAGAAATAGAAGAATCTACACCCGTGAGGAGCTACAAGACAATGCTCCCAAGAATAAAGGAAAAATAATAAGATCGAAGAGAAACATAATCCAAAGAGGAAATTGAATAGACTTTGGATTCACGATGCTAAGACAGTTCTTTCAACGCTCCGCCAAAGAGACAAACTCACGGTAGGCGACAAGCTGGTCACGGTTCGAGCTAAAGACGACATTCGGATCAGCAAGTCGTCTGCCCTACCTTGAATGAAAGCGGCTGAAGAGGACCTTTGAAATATCTTTTGCCAATATGAAAAGACTTCCCAAACAATATGACGGTGACCCACATGATGAGGAAATATAGATGCCGCCCAAACCAAGGGCTCATTATAAACTTTCAAGGAATAAGGGAGCCACCAGATTTGAAAGACAGTCCTTTAAAGCATTACCCTACAAAGGATCAAGCTGCACGGAGAAAAGGGAAGTGTCCCCTCCACACCTTGAATCAGATTTTCCCAAATAGAGGGGTTCAAGCGTCTAAAACGACTTTAGTCATTAGGTGTTCTCCTTCTGATTCTTGGGGTTTGTAAATACAATGACTATTAGAGATTACTCCTCGGGGCTAGCCCGACCCCCGAGCATTGTAGGACACATATTACCCTATTAATTACAAAGAATGTCATTCTTACTATCTGCTTCTCTTGTTGCTATTCATATATAAACCTCATTAATAACCATGTTTAAGCAAACGTTTTCAAAATGCGTCAAAGTAATCAAACAGCGCCATTGACCAAAATAAAAGTCAAATCCATCATCACTGATTGACTAGAAACACAAAATAAGGTTCTACCTCATCATAATAAAGTCATGTTTCGCCAATGTTGTGCAAAGAGAAAAGAAAATCAAAAGAAGCCCATAGAAGCCAAAGGCCAAAAAGAGAGGGCAAGATACCCGGTAGGAAACCCACCAAAGGGGGCTACACAAAAGTTAGGGTAAAGCCGCTAGGAAACCCGAACAACCATAAAGGGTAGCCTAGGCAAAAATTAGGGTTACAAAATAAAGTCCACTAGGTTTCCCAAAGCAAGAAAAAAGAAACCTAGACAAAAGTTAGGACAAAACAAAACACAACATCCTAGACTGAAAACCCAAAGGGCGGACTAGGGAAGTCAATCAGTCATAGCAAGTGCCATAGAATAAGACGTCACTCCATAAACAAAACGTTTGTTTACATTAACCTAAACACTCTAACCAACCTTGGCTAGCCGTGCTTACAAAAACCATTTTTTGTCAAAACGAAACACTTCTAAAACACAAGCCTTTGAATTAAATATTCTCTTCCTTCTTTTCTCTTGACCCTTACCACTACGACATTCTAGTAAGTAGTAGGGAAATGTGGAGATAGTAATCAATAGGAGGATTGACATCCCCAAGGAAAGGGAGGGGTGCACTGACATGACAAGTCACTCTACAATCAACACAATCATTCTTCGGTCATGAAAAAATCGAGACGGCAAAATCGGTACAGCCTATCATGTCGACGAAAGCACATAACGTCAGAAGCAAAAGCACATTTGATTAATCCTTTTGAAATATTAATTGAAATAGCATTGTAGGATGCATATCGCGAACATTACATGCACAAGGTCCTTTCTCTCAAAAAGAAATGAGAAATGAGAAAAAAAAATAAAAAAATAATGCCTGCTAGGAGATTCTTAGGCAAAAGTTAGGGTAGTCCGCTAGATCGAAAACCTGCAAAGGGCGCTCTAGACAAAAGTTAGGGCATTCATAAAAAGGAAAAAGTCCGCTAAGATATCCTAGGCAAAAATTAAGGCAGCCCGCTATACCGAAAACCCCAAAAGGGCAGTTTAGGCAAAAGATAGGGCTAAACAAAAAAAATGAATAAAAGAGAGAGGCCCTTCATCATAATCATAAAAAGTCCAGCAGAAGAATGTCAGCCACTTTTCCAGATGTATCGATAAAAAAGAATAGATTGCATTTAGGGCATCCACGCACAAGTAGTCGCACAAAACGACTTTGTCAAGATAAAAAATGAAAGAAATAAAAATCACTTCAGATAAATAACAAAAAACAAAAAGCATTCATGCATATAAGGAGACTAGCTCCATGTTTGTGATTGAAAATAGGATCACCGAGACCAAGTCTCCAAATAATGCCCTGAAGAAAATAGAGCAAGTCAGCAATCAAGCAACTCGGTAGAATAAGAGCTTCCAAAAATCAAGAGCTCCAGCTACCATCCTTCTACCTAGAAAAAGAAGGCACAAATATGAAGTCTCCAAACATTGATCTCCCTCAAGAAAGAAGAGTGAGTTGTCGTCATCAAATAACTCAGAAGAAATAAGAGCTTCCAAAAGCCAAAACTCCAATATTTTCCCTTCCAGCCAATAAAAGGAAGGCACATCCATCAAAGAAAGAAAAAGCCGACGGAAAGACTTAGTCATCCCCAAGAGGATCCCTACCTACTCCGAAGGCAAAACAAAAATACTCCTCACGGCTCAACATTACCACCACATGAGTCATCAAACGTACTCACCCAAAGTCTCCTCCACACTCCCTAATGGAGAGAATAAAGGTTTTAAGAGTCCATCATCATCAAAAGAGTCCAATCTCCATACCTTCAAGGGCTCAACAAAAAGAAAGAAGAGAAAAGAAAACCCTTCATCTCCAGCAGATGACAAAAAAGGCCATGACAAAGAAGACCGAATAAAATCCCCTAGTGGACCATCCTAGAAAAGAAAAATCGGATCCCCAGGAAGTCAACATTCCCCTGGTGGATCACCAAAGAAAACTTTATCCCCTGAAAAGAAGGAAAAAGCATGCGTGCATAAAATAAACTAAAAAGTAAAAAAGCACATGCATTAGCCCCATAAAAAAGCCAGATTTCAAAATCGCGATAAAAAAGAGATAAATCACGAAAAAAGACGAAATTAAAATCCTAACATTTAGGTAAACATAATGCCCATTCCCCAATGAAATAAGAGCATTGCAAAACCAACTCACACCAGTACCTAACAAGGAGTCAAAACTCCAGGGGGAAAACCAAAATCAAATCCCTGTGAAGTCAACCAATTCCCCGGTGGATCAACCATAAAAAGAGAGAAAGGTACCTATCCCCAGTAAGCCTATCGCAAAGGCCATTTTCAAAGACCTATCCTCAGTAGAATATCAGCCTATTCAGAGGCGAAATAGTGCAAACACTAAAGTCTTCAATTCAAATGAAGCATCCACCTACTCAAGAGGCAACACCAAAACCAAAGTGAATTCCTACCTACTTCAAAGGCATTTAACAAAGAATCCCCAACAATCAACAAACTGGATGACTATTGGAGAAAACCAAAAATCAAAGAATCCCTGACATACCGGATGACCGCAAAAAGTGAAAAACATTTATCAAAGTAAAAATCACTCCCCATGGAGTCGGCGCATGATCGAAATCAGTAAGCCGCCACCACCACCAGTCCTATGAAGTGGACTGCACCAGTTAGATGGGGGGGGGGTTCATACCCATCAACCTGTGCATGACATGCACATGAGCCAAAGCAGTAAGTCGCAGCCGGTCCTATGCTGTGGACCATACCAGCCTGATGAGGGGTTTATACTCATCTAGTCCTACAAATGATGGATTATAAACGCTACCAACCGGATGAGGGTTTATACTCATCAACCGAAGGGTTGGCTACCGCAAGAAGGAGTATCCTGAGGTTCTACCACTTGTCAGTAGAGGGATCGGCTACCGCAAGAAGGAGCATCTCGAAGCTACAACCAACCGAATGGGGGTTCATACTCATCAATCGAAGGGTCGGCTACCGCAAGAAGGAGCATCCTAAGGTTCTACCATGTGTCAACCAAAGGGGTCGACTACCGCATGAAGGAGCATCCTGGAGGCACACAACATTTTTGTCCAGAGGGTCGACCACCGCAAGATGGAGCATCGGAAGGAGAGTCGGGAAAGAGGGTTAACTCCTTCACCCTCCAGCCGATCTTTTTGGCATAACAGGCCAACAGTCGGCTAGTCAGGTGAAGGGGGGGGGCAGCTGTAGACCCCAAATCTTGCCCAACCTCAAAATAAAGAGCAGAAGACCTCCAATTCGAAGATGGGCAAGTCCTAAAAGGTCCTTAGGATAGACTATTAGGCCCCATATTAGAGTAGGAAGGCTTTCTGTACAAAAAAAATAAGGAATTCCACCTGAAGGGTCGAGACCGCCGTCTCGTTTAGCAAGACGACCGTCTCGTCATCGGCAAAGGGTGAGACGGCAGTCTCGCCACTTGCCATGGCGAGACTGCCTTCCCATTTGGTGAGACGACCTTCTCGCCATTTGAAAAATTGATACCGCCGTCTCGATTGGCGAGACGACCGTCTCGCCATTTGCCAAAGGCGAGACCGCCATCCCATTTGGTGAGACGACGGTCTCGACCTGACAGGCACGAATCCCTATAAAAGGAGGGCGCTCTCCCCTTCTTTTCACACAGTTCTTCAACTTTTCTTTCTATCATTTTTTCAAATTCTTCTCCTAGAGCCCCTCCGGAGCATTTTTGGAGTTTTCTAAGTGTTCTTAGAGAGTTTTTTATATCGTTGTGAGAAAGAGCGATCGACGTTGTAGAGCGAAGTACTGCCAAAAAACGTCTTATTTTAAGAGAATCAATCAAGAAAGTTTGCTCCAGATGTTTCTTCACTTTCTCCCTCTCTTTTACCGCCTATTATTTATATTTATCTGTACATTAGCTACTAGGGCCATGTAGTCACTATTTTCTTAATTCCGCAATTAAAAGGGTAAAAGCGTCATTTTAAAGTTTATTTATAAAATAACTGGCCTATCATAGGGAATCCGAAAGGGGCGTTGTGGAGGTGCTAATACCTTTTCCACACGTAACTAACTCCCTTACCCAACTCTGGTTATAATGGCCAAAGTTGTTTTTTTTTTAAAAAACCAACGCCTTTTTTTTTTCCTTTTCTGATGTTTTCGGTAAAAATATCGGTGGCAACTCTATAAGAACCCTCTTCGAAAACCTCGCTCTTAGGTCCAGTCCGGTTATCGAACAACCTAAAAGCTTCCTTTCGAAAACTTCGCTCTTAGGTCCAGTCCGGTTATCGGACAACCTAAAGATGTTGTAATGTCACATTTTAAAACGCGAATTTGAAAGTCAGAATACCATCGTGTCGCTCCGACCGCCTGTTTTGACGGCGGCGACAAAGAGAAGTTTTAATTTTTTTTATGTTATAAAATGAGATACATAATATAATATAAAATTATATACTAAATAAGATTATGTAATATATATTAAAAAAAAATAATACTGCTATTTATATAAACCTATATATGAATGTTATCATAGTCGGATTTAGCGATCAGTGGCGTCATGGTTCCACACACATATATATAATTATTTTAAAAATTAAATAAAAATTATTTTATAAATACAATTAAAATTAAATTTTTTATTCTTTTCTAACTTTTTTATTTATAATAAATATTATACTTATCATCTTATTCAATTTTTCAATTGTATTTTTTTTTTATCTTTTATCTTTTTTTTCTTTCAACTGTTCACTTCTATGTTCCAACTTGTTCTATTAAAGATTCATTTTTTCTTCTCACAATTCTATCTTTTTATTTACCCTCAATTACTTTCATATTCTTCTCTTTCATAGTTTTACCTTAAAACATAAAAATTTTAAGTCTTTCCCTCTAATTTTCAAATTTTTTCTTTTTTATAGTTTCATCTTTATAGTATAAAAGTTATAATTTTTTGTTTTCAAATTTTTTTTCTATTCATATTGAAGACATAAGACAAGAAATTAAAAAATAAAGGAGATATTCCACAATAATTTTTTTAAATTAAAAAAATAATAAACAAATTTATTTTCTTTATTATTTTTTTTCATGTTATAACACTTTGCAGGTGTAGTATAATATAAAAATATAAAATATTAATATAAATATTTTTATTTGTTATTAATTAGTTAATTATTGTAATATTTTATAATATTTTATTTAATATTAAAATATAAACAAACCAATTCAGGATGAGTTTTAAAAATGTCAAAAAAAATTATAGACTCGTTTAAAAAAAAGATAAATGAATAAATTAACTTTATTTTTAAAATTTTAATTTAATTAAGAATATTAAAATGTTATTAATATTTTATATAATATATTTATTTTTATATAATATTTAATTTGTATATATTGATTCTTATGTCTAAAATTCTGGATCCACGCCTTAACATTACATACACTAGTACAAAAAACCCTTTTAACATCGGACTTTCTACATTGGTTGTTAAAGAACCGATGTAGAAATTTTTTTAAAGACTTTCCACATCGGTTCGGATGGGAACCGATGTAGAAAGTACTTTCTACATCGGTTCCCCATGAACCGATGTGGAAAGTCTTTTTATTTAAAAAAAAATAATAAATTTTAGACAGCGTCTCCCAAGCCCTTACGGACTCGACTCCTAGGCCCTTACAGACTCGACTCCCAGACCCTTACAGACTCGACTCCCTCTGGAATTCTTCCCTTGCTCCTAGCCATTACCAAATTCATTCTCCTGCACCTTCACCGCACCAAAACCTTCTTCGCCCCATCGCAGTGGGCGATCGCAGTAGCGAAAACCACCGTCTCTCCCATCTCCTTCCCCAATCGAATCCCTAACCTCCGTTTCCCTTCACCCATCCTAGTGTCCCTCACTCTACGAACCAAACTGCAGCGAATCAACCTCCATCGCCCCAGTTGAAATAGGTGCGCTTAGCACCACCCTTGTCGTGCACCAAGAACTGCGACGCGCACCAGGAACTGCGACGCACACCAAGAACTGCAACGCGCCACCCTCGTCTTCACCTCTCTGAAACCCTCTAGGAGCTCCTCCTCATTGCACCTATGCACCTTCGATCTCGTTGCGAACCAGAGGTGATTCGGACCAGGGTCGTGGGTCTATCCTATTGGCTTCTGCATCCTTGTTTTGTCAATTACCTTTATGCATTTTCCTTGATTCTGGATTGTTTTGTTTGGTCGTGGACTGATTCTGCCTGGGTTTAATGTATGTAGACATGTTTATTCTGGGTTTTGTATTATTATTTCCGTTTAGTTTGGCTTGAATATGTGATTTTCACTTGGTTATTCTCGTGGGGTTGAGATTGGTGTTATCCAAGCCTTGTTGGGTTGGTTGATGTCGCTCTGGTCCGAGTCTCTTAGCAGAAGAGTTAAGGCTATGGGTTTCCATGCTGGGGTGTAGGGCTTTGGGGTATTGATTATATTTGGTTCTCTTGTTTTTCATTTGGGTTTGTTTCTTATGTTGTTGATTTAGGTTTGTTCTTTGTGTTGTTTGTTTTGTTCTTGGAGTTTTACTGTTGTTCCAGTACTATTTGAGTTTGGATTAGATTTTGAGTTGTTTAAGTTTGTTACCTCTGAATAGAGGTTATTCCATTTTCACACTAAGCAAAGACGTCATGTACCTATAGATATGGATCGGAGTTGGATAAATGCCAAACGTATAGAAGAAGAATATGAATTAGGGGTTGAAGAGTTCTTAGAGTTTGCACAGAGAAATGTGGGTAACAATAGAGGTCTCTTTTATTGTCCTTGTGTGAAGTGCTTAAATTTAAGACAACTAAGTGTGAAGGATATAAGAGAGAATGTCCTTTGTGATGGATTTTGCAGGAGTTACACTAAGTGGATTTGGCATGGGGAAGTAGTAGATTTCCCAATGGCTTCAGAGACAACTGAAATCCAGAAAGAAACCAATGATCGACTAGAAGATTTGATACGTGATATCGGTGAAGAGCCATTTGAAAAAGGATATGTATTCGAAGAACTATGCGAAGATAGTAAGAATCCTCTGTATGTAGGATGTTCTAAGTTCACATGGTTGTCAGCAGTGTTAAAATTATTTAACTTAAAGGCCAAAAATGGGTGGACGGATAAAAGTTTTACAGAGTTGCTACAATTATTAATGGAAATGCTTCTAGAAGGGAATACACTTCCAAGCCGTACTTATGAAGCAAAGAAAGTAATATGTCCGATGGGTATGGAGTATAAGAAAATACATGCATGCCGTAATGATTGCATCCTGTACAGGAAGGAGTTTGGAAGTTTGCATAATTGTCCTATTTGTGGTACATCACGGTTTAAAGTCAAGGATGGAGAAGATAATTTTGATAAGACAATTTCATCAGGAACCCCTGTCAAAGTAGTGTGGTATCTTCCAATAATTCCAAGGTTTAAGCGGCTATTTTCTAATGCCAAAGATGCAAAGAGCTTAACGTGGCATGTAGATGAAAGACACTATGATAGGAAGATACGACATCCAGCTGATTCTCTGCAATGGAAAAAAATTGATGACATATTTCCAGAATTTGGTCAAGAGGGGAGAAACCTTAGACTAGCACTTGCTACAGATGGGATGAATCCTTATGGCAATTTAAGTAGTATACATAGTTCATGGCCTGTTTTGTTAGTAATTTACAACTTGTCTCCTCGATTGTGCATGAAACGCAAGTTTGTAATGTTGTCAATGATGATTTCTGGCCCCAAACAACCAGGAAATGACATTGATGTTTATTTACTGACCTTTGATTGAAGACTTAAAACTTCTTTGGGAAGAGGGTGTTGAGGTATTTGATGCATATCGTAATGAATACTTTAAATTGCAAGCTTTGCTTTTTTGTACGATAAATGACTTCCCGCTTATGGAAATCTAAGTGGATACGAGTGTCAAAGGACATAATGCATGCCCTATTTGTATGGAAGAAACGTGTTATCATCAACTGAAACATGGGAAGAAGACAGTGTACCTAGGACATAGAAGATTTCTACCAGTTAATCATCCATATCGGAGGTTGAAGAAGGCTTATAATGGCTTTCAATAGAGTCAAATCGCTCCTAACCCTAAAACAGGAGAGGAAGTGTATTGGAAGGTGAAAGACATTCATTGTTTGTTTGGAAAGACCCAAATAGTTTCCCATGAAAAGGAAAAATGGAAGAAAAAATCCATATTTTTTGAGCTTCCTTATTGGTCTAGTCTAGATGTAAAGCACAATATTGATGTTATGCATGTAGAAAAGAATGTGTGTGACAGTCTTATTGGAACCCTCCTGAATATTCAGGGAAAGACCAAAGATGGCTTGAACTCTCGCTTAGATATGCTTCATATGAACATAAGACAGGAATTAGGTCCCCAATCACGTGGTAAGCGGACTTATTTGCCTCCAGCTTGTTATACTTTGTCTAAGAAGGAGAAAAAAAGCCTCTGTGAATGTCTTAAAGGTATCAAAGTGCCTCAGGGTTTTTGCTCGAATATTAAACGGCTAGTGTCAATGAAAGATTTGAAGTTAGTTGGATTAAAGTCCCATGACTGTCATGTATTAATGCAACATCTTTACCAGTTGCTATTCGGAACATTTTTCCAAAGAAGGTTAGACATGTTATAACGCATCTGTGTTTTTTCTTTAATGCTGTTTGTAATAAAGTACTCGACCTTGAGACTTTGGATAACCTAGAAGCTGAAGCTGTATTGATATTATGCAAATTGGAGATGTTTTTCCCTCCTTCATTTTTTGACATAATGGTGCGTTTAATTGTTCATATTGTTAGAGAGATTAAGTTATGTGACCCTGTGTATCTAAGGTGGATGTATCCAATTGAGCGTTATATGAAAATCTTGAAAGGATATGTTAAAACCCATCAAGGCCTGAAGCATCCATTGTTGAAAGATACATTGCAGAAGAAACAATTGAGTTCTATACAGATTATCTTTCTGAAGTAAGTCCTATGGGTGTTAGAAATGTAGGCTGAGATCAAGAGGGGGGGTGAATTGATCTTTGAAAGATTTTCGCAAATTACAGATTATCTATTTCAAAGATTAAGATTTCAGACCAGTTCTTGAATTACACACAGCAAGCAATCAAAAATAAATGTAGTGACAGAATTTAAAGGAGAGAAAGGTTTAGAAAGATACAACCAAGGTTTATACTGGTTCACCCAATCCCAGGGCTACGTCCAGTCTCCAGCCAAATTCTAGCTGGGTTCCACTAGATTGAACATTTTACAGATTACAAATCTTACACTCAATCTACCACAAGAACCACAATTCCAGTTCCTGCACCTAAACCTTCACCAAGAACCAAATTCCAGTTCTTGACCAACCCTGCAACCAAATTCCAGCTACAGAAACCAATGCCCACAATTCCAAGCACCCACAATACAGTAAAGAAAGTAAAGAAACGAATAGAAGAAACTTAGAACGCTCAAACCAGATTTATGCAACTCTGCAGTATATGTTTCTTCTCCAAAAGAATGAAATTTTGCCTCAAGAAAGAACTCTTATGAACTTCACAAAAACTTGCGTGATTCTCACTTGAAAGTAGCACTTATGCTTCCTTGATTGATTGCTAAAAGATGATATTTAAAAACTTCAAGTAACTCTGTTTATATAGAAGATTTTCAAAACTGCTGGTTTAATTAATCTGTTAAAATAATATTTTAATCTGTTAAAATGTTATTGATTATTTTCTAGATGTGTTTTAATTGATACGACAACGTTTATATCAATTAAAACTCTTTGTAAAAAATCTTCTAAACTATTTTAATCGATTGATTCGTCTTTCAATCGATTGAAATACTGCAAAATATTCTTATAAACTTTTCTAAGTGATTTTAACTGATAACAATCTATTTTAATCGATTAAAACACTTTGAATAAAGTTCACTTAGTTATTTTAATCGATTGAAATGCATTTTAATCGATTATAATTCTGCCAAAAGATTTCATAAAACTTTATAAGTTATTTTAACTAATAAAAACCTTGTTTTAATCGATTAGAACATTCTGGAAAAAAACTCTTAGTTGTTTTAATCGATTAAATCACATTTTAATCGATTAAAATTATTCTGATCGATCAAAAACTCATTCTGATCGATCATAAACTCATTCTGATCGATCATAAACTCATTCTGATCGATCATATGATACTCCAAGTGGTTTTAATCGATTGTTTCAAAGTTATATCGATTAAAATACTACCAGAACACTTCCTTGAACATTTTAAGTGATTTTAATCGATTTTTTCGAAACTATATCAGTTAAAATACTAACAGAAGGTTTTCAAAACTCCTTCTAATGAAAACAATCGATTATTTCGAAAACATATAAGTTAAAAACCTGTTACAAAAGTGATAAGAACATTTTAGTTGATAAAACTTGTATACAATTAGTTAAAATAGTTAATTAAAAAACCTTTTATCAAAATACTTTGTTTTTAACCGTTTAATCGCTTTTTAGAGGCATTTTGCAAAATCTTTTAAATGAAGAAACCTCATGCAGCAGAGAGATAAAAATGATTATACCTAAGCAGAAATGCAGAATCACTAAACCCACTACTCTTTTATCTAAGTGACCTTTGACTGCCACAAAGTAGCCTTTGACTTCATTTTTGACTTCATCAAATCAACAAGATCTTTGCCAAAGCAATTCAATAAGATCTTCATCACTTTCAGTCTCCCCCTATTTGATGAAGACAAACACCTCTTTGAATAATAACTCTGCAGAAGAAGTCACTTGAATATATAGATTAGTGAGTATTCATAAAATAATCATTTTCCCATTTCTCCCCCTATATTGCTACTCCCCCTAAATAAGGAAAATCAATTATAAAAGCAAAGCAATATTTCTCCCCCTTTTGACTTCATCAAAAATAGGGAACAGAGGAACAAAGTAAAAATAATGCATGGCAAAGTTTAGTTTTTGAAAAAAAACAGTAAGAACAAGATACTTTACTCATATAAGGATCAATCAAAGTTGATTCAAATTTATCTTAATTAACACGTTTGTAATGAATACAATTAATACGTGTAAAGATAAGGAAATCATGCTTTAGTAGCATGTTACAAGAACAACCATTAACTAAAGCCTTTAATTTTTCTTCCCAGAGTAATAATTGATTAAAAACAGGACGAAATCGATTAAAATGATCTTGTTACTAATTTTAATCGATTAAAATAATGTTTTAATCGATTAAAACAGTGAAGAATTTCAAAAATTTGAAATATAAGTTTGAATTGGATTTTTAGTTAACATAATGGCACTTGTGTTATCACATAAGAGAGGAATTTTTCTGAGAATTAAACCATAATCCTCAAGTTGTTGTTTGATCCAAAGAGATTGAGCACAACAACTACCAACTGCAATATACTCAGCTTCAGCTGTAGAAAGAGCAACACATGATTGCTTTTTACTATGCCATGAGATTAGACTTCTTCCAAGGAGATGACAGGTGCCACTGGTACTTTTCCTATCAAGCTTACAACCTGCAAAATCTGAGTCAGAATATCCAATTAAATTTAGTTTGGACTCAGCAGGATACCATAGCCCAACATTTAAAGTTCCTTTGAGATATTTGAGGATTCTTTTTGCAGCAGTAAGATGAGATTCTTTTGGTGCAGATTGAAACCTGGCACACATACAAACACTAAACATAATGTCAGGTCTGCTTGCTGTTAGATAGAGTAAAGAACCAGTAAGTCCTCTATATTTAGTTTCATCAACAACTTTTCCTTTTTCATCAGAATCAAGATATCAATTTGTGGACATAGGTGTTGATGCTTCTTTGCAATGTTCCATCTCAAATTTCTTTAAAAGTTCTGTGCAGTATTTAGATTGATGAAGAAAACTTCCTTCTTTAAGTTGTTTAAGTTGTAATCCAAGAAAGTAGTTAAGTTCTCCCATCATAGACATCTCAAATTCTCCCTGCATATCTTTGATGAAATCTTTACATAAAGACTCATTAGTGGCTCCAAATATGATGTCATCAACATATACTTGAACTAGAATTACATCATTATTCAATTTTTTTAAGAATAAAGTTTTGTCAACCAAAACTCTTTGATAACCCTTTGAAATGAGAAAATTACTTAACCTTTCATACCATTGTCTTGGCGCTTGTTTGAGACCATACAAAGCTTTCTTTAATCTATAAACATATTCTGGATTAATATGATCTTCAAAACCAGGTGGTTGTGTAACAAAAACTTCTTCATTCAAGTAGCCATTTAAGAAATCACTTTTGACATCCATTTGAAATAACCTGAAACTTTTTATTGAAGCATAAGCAAGTAAAAGTCTGACAGCCTCTAATCTAGCAACTGGAGCATATGTTTCATCAAAATCAATCCCTTCTTGCTGATTATACCCTTTAGCAACTAATCTAGCCTTGTTTCTAGTAATTATACCATTTTCATCCATTTTATTCCTAAAAACCCATTTTGTTCCTACAATATTTGTATTATCTGGTTTTGGAATTAATTCCCATACTTTATTTCTAGTAAATTGATTTAATTCATCATGCATAGCATTAATCCAGTTATTATCCTTTAATGCATCAGATATGGTTTTTGGTTCAATTTGAGATACAAATGCCATGTGATTGCAAAATTTATTTAGAGATCTTCTAGTGGAAACTCCCTGATTTATTTCACCAATGATGTTGTGTATTGAAAGATTTCTTGGAGTCTTCCATTCCTTAGGCAGCTGCTCTTTAGATTCTTCAATATCTTCGGCTTGTTTTTGAAAAACTGTTGATTCTGGCAGTTTTAAATGATACAATTTATCAGTTAAAACATCATCTTCTGTACTATACTCATAAATATTCTGCATACTTGGGTTAGTCTCATCAAATACAACATGAACAGATTCTTCTACAGTATTTAGCCTTTTGTTAAAGATTCTATAAGCATGGCTATTCAATGAATATCCCAAGAAGATACCTTCATCTGATTTGGAATCAAACTTTCCAAGATTTTCCTTTCCATTGTTTAAAATAAAAACCTTACTTCCAAATACTCTAAAATAGTTTATGTTAGGCTTTTTACCTTTGAATAATTCATAGGGAGTTTTCTTAAGAAAAGGTCTGATTAAAACACAGTTTAATACATGGCAAGCAGTACTAACGGCATCAGCCCAAAAATATTTTGGTAATGCTTTTTCATTAAGCATTGTCCTAGCTAACTCTTTGTAGACCCCAAATCTTGCCCGGCCTCCAAATAAAGCCAGAAAGCATCCTATTTAAAGACGGCCGAAGCTTAACAAGTCACTAGGAGAGACTATAAGCTCCCGTACCAAGATAGGAAGGTTTTTTGGCCCGAAAATAAAGTTTCTCGCCCTGATGGGACGAGACCGTTGTCTGGAAGGACTAGACCGCCGTCTCGTCTCAACGCCAGGATGAGACCGCCGTCTCGATTTTCCAGACGGCGGTCTCGACTCTCGCAAAGTCGAGACGGCGGTCTGGATTTTCCAGACGGCGGTCTCGATTCCTGCAAAGGTCGAGACGGCGGTCTGGGTTTTCCAAACGGCGGTCTCGACCCCCTGCATGGTCGAGACGGCGGTCTGGATTTTCCAGACGGCGGTCTCGACCTTGTCAGACGAGAACGGCGGTCTCGACCTGTCAGGCGCGAAAAACTATAAATAGGGGCTCTCCCCCCCTCATTTCCACACACCACACATAGTTTCTCCTCCTTCTCTCTAGATTTTCTCTCTCTAGAACCCCTCCGAAGCATTTCCGGAGTTTCTGAGTGTCTTTAGGAGAATTTTGAGCGTTCTAAATCTTCTTTAGAATCCCTCCGAGGCATTTCCGGAGTTTCTGAGCGTTGTAGAGTGAAGGGTTGCCAAAAAGCACCCACTCTTTAAAGAGAAATATAAAAAGCTTGCTTTGGAGGTGCATACTCTCCCTTTCTATCTTTACTGCTTTCATTTAAATTATGCAATAAACGTTAGGGCCATGTAGTCATAAATTTAAATACCGCATAATAAAAGGGTAAAAGCGCAATTTTCCAGTTTAATTATTTATCCAAAGTAGCCGGCCCATCATAGGGAACCCGAAAGGGGCGTCGTAAAGGAACTAACACTTCCTTTACACGTAACTAACTCCCTTACCCAACTCTGGTTCTAATGACCAAAGTTGGTTTTCGAAAACCAACGCCTTTTTAAACACCTTTTCCGATGTTTCCGGTAAAAATATCGGTGTCGACTCCACGAACCCTTCAAAACCCGTTCTTGGGTTAGCCCGGTCATCGGACAACCCGAGAACACTTTTCGAAAACCTCGTCTCTAGGTAAGTCCGGTTATCGGATAACCTAAGGACGTTGTAACCACACATAAAAAACGCGAAAAATCGAAAAGGGTTGAAACCATCGCGTCGCTCCGACCGCCTCTTTTTTTTTACGGCGGCGACAGATGGCGACTTCACTGGGGAATCCTAGAGAGTTGATCCCATTTAGTGATGGGCTGGCTTAAAAATGATTAAACCAAAAAAATAGCGCTTTTACCCTGCCTTGTATTATAACATGCTTTATTGTTTGACTTTCAAATAACTGTTGCTTGTTTATACTTACGCAATTGATTGAAATATAAACTGCACACTATAGTTCCCTCTATACCCGGGGGCAAGTGAGACAACCATAGGGAGTGGGTGGCAGGTACGGTTCGCTGTAGTTAGGGCCTTGTGCCCACCAGTGTGATCGGAAACCACCACTCAAGGTGATAACCTTCCTCTTTTGGCAACAAGACCAACTCTGGCCTTAGTGTTGAGCATGGTCGGACGGCTGGAGAGTGGGGACCCTATAATGGGGGCACCTTGGGGGCCTTAGCTTGGTGAGAACAGTTTGAACCTACCCTGACCAATGCACTTTTCTGCAGGAAAACCCTATCTCGTGATAAAAACGAAATCTCGCCTATTCGGGGATGATCGAATTGTGTGTGCATATGATTGTTGCATTTGTATGTTGCATGGCATAAACAAACAACAGAACAAAAACACAAAAAATATTTTACAAATAAACACCCTTATCTCGGACAGTCTGCCTTTTAGCTAGCCTGGTTTCAGGTTCTTTGTAAGCTAAGTAGCCACGCAGTTCCGACAGAAGAGATAAGGGAAGCTAAATATTCTTTCGCATAAAGCCATATTTTATCTCGGACAGTCTGCCTTTTAGCTAGCCTGGTTTCAGGTTCTTTGTAAGCTAAGTAGCCACGCAGTTCCGACAGAAGAGATAAAAGGTTATAAAATAAACATCAAATAAAAAATCAAAATACAAAATACCCGAAAATAAATAAATCAACTTTTGACAAAGTCAAAACATTCATATTACATGAGTGAAGAAAAACCAAGAGAGAAAATAAATGCATAAGGAAAGTATGCATACACATCATTTTAATAAATCCCTAAAAAATGGGTCTTAGAGGCGTTTTTTGAGAAAATTACTGGGCCAAATCCCCTACGGGTATTTGCAGCTTGATTCTTCACCTCTTTCTCTTCGTTTTGACATGCTGTGCGTCCAAATCGGACAACCCAGTCAAAAGTTATGCCACTTTGAACATCTATCGCCCTTTTGTACTGGTGCATGCATAATAACATTCATTCTAGGGAGCACTGTAGACCCCAAATCTTGCCCGGCCTCCAAATAAAGTCAGAAGGTCCCCTATTCGAAGACGGCCGGAGCCTAACAAGCCAACTAGGAGAGACTATTAGGCTCCCATACCAAGATAGGAGGGTTTTTTGGCCCAAAATAAAGTTTCTCGCGTTGAAGGGGACTCCCGGGTCAAGTCTCGCTCAAGCGAGTACGTCCGTCGCTTGAGCGACAGGTGCCGCAAACAAAGGGGACTCCCGGGTCAAGTCTCGCTCAAGCGACCGGTATACTCGCTTGAGCGACGGATGCTCCAACGAGACCGGGTCTCGTTGACTACGAAAACGAGACCGGGTCTCGTTCACCTGCATCGGGTCTCGTTACCTACGAAAACGAGACGGCGGTCTCGTTGTACGAGACGGCGGTCTTGTTTTTTATGTTAAATGAGACA